>JAGFPH010000335.1:543081-568392 GCA_018207615.1 Philaenus spumarius | reverse complement strand
GAATAGCTCAAAGATGAGAGGGAGCACACTTTTCAAAAAGTTTTGTACAAAAGTGGAAGTGTGGAAGCTCTTTCTTGGATGTTTTTTTATTTTCCCGGACTAAATGAGAAATTACAAAAATGGAAAACGTGCATTTACAATTTTGTTTCCTACATTTTGATAACTACAGATTTTTTCCTTCAAAGTTTTGGCATGGCAAAATACAAAAATTTTTAGAGTGGTAACTGCCACCCCCGGATTACGCCTATGTCGAAGATCGTGTGCAGCTTCAACGAAGTAGCTCATTTACGCACTGTAAGGTCGCACAAACGCTTCATGAAACCATAATAAATTTAATTTTTTTCTTAAAATCGATTCAGACATTTAGGGATTGGAGTTCTGTTGTATATTGCTCTTTCAATTAATTAAAGATTTAGTACACTAATAGGACCATTTCAATTTCTATTTCCACTTTAGGCTGTGATCAATAAATCAATTAGTTTTTTAGCAATCATATTGTCATTCATGTACAATTAAACAAAAGCTAAACATTAACTTGCAAAATATCACGTGATAGATGATAGATCTTACGAAAAATATTTTTAAACATCTTTGTAAAATGGAAACTATTTTATTGTATTACGGTACTTATATTATTGTTTGAACGTAAATCATTTTAGACAAATTTACAGTATGTTATCCATTTAAAAAAATGGTGTTAAATGGAAATGTAGTGCAAATTGTAACTTAAACAATTTGAGGTAATTTTTTTAATAGAAACACAGAAATGTAATTGAGAGAAATGGAAATATTAAAAAGATGTTGGTGGGTAAAAACATTGTTAGGTAGTGTAATGAACACATCTATATACATACAATAATCCAAATACCACTTACTGACTCACTCATCACGAAATCTCAAAAACCACCAAACGGATTGGAATGAAATTTGGTATGTAGCTTCCTCTAAGGCCGTAGGTGCTCACTATGAAAGGTTTTCAAAAAATTCGAAATTTTAGGGGGGTTTGGGGAGGTCAAAGTTACTAAAAATCCCCATAAGAAATACATAGCATAATATACCTATAGATATAATTTTTGGGTTAATATACATTTAACTTATTTGATTTGTCTTTCCGTGCAAAGCTGGATCGGGCCAGCTAGAAATTTTATAAAATAACAAAATGTTTCAACTACAATAATGACAAGTCTATTATAATTTCAGTTCCAGAAAAAGTGGAAAATTTGACCGTTTATAAGCGAGGTCGTAATTTACTCGGCTTACGTTGGGAAAAGCCTAGAAAAATTTACGGAGTCTTGAAATCCTTCACCATCCACTACGGTTACAGAAGGAACAACAACACTATAGTAGTGCCACCAACACCTTGCATAGTGTGGCCTGATCTGTACTGTCATGTTTTGGATAATCTAAGTCCTAACCAGAAATACACTGTTACTGTAAGTACGCTTTTATTCTTTAACATAAATATTAGTAAACTGTTTAATGTTTTATATTGTTGTCTCTGAAGTCTTTAGTCTTTGTTTTATTGTCATCACGGGTGTATTAAGGATTTACTCACATTAGGCTGTGTTTCCTAACACAATCCCTAAGTTAAGAACCTAACCTTCAATGAAGTAAAATTCCACTTTTAATATAATATACTAATAGGTAATTACAAATAGTTTTTAAAATCACTGTTTATTAATTATACGTGAACAAGTGAAAGGGTGGCAGCCAACTGCAGTTTACTATAAACAATGTAAAGTGTTGCCTTTTGTCAAAACTTTCTTTTAAATAATTTTAAACTGTAGTTCATCATTTATATGAAACTTAATAACTTTTAGCTTTATTTAATTTGACATTCAAGCTAATACTGTAGGTACTCGATACTCAAAACGTTCACTGCTACACAAATTTCGTATTTCCTATGCTAGGAGCTGACCTTTTATTTTTTATACTTATAGCCTAAATGAGTAGAAATTACTTTATTTTCTGAACCTTTCTACGTAATAATCACTAATATTTTAAGCGGATGCACATATGCGTCCATAGCACATAGGCTCAAAATTGGTGTGCGAAGCACGCAATGCATTGTGTATTGAAAATTCTCCCAATATGGGGGTTGACGTGTGAAGCATGCAATACTCTGTGTATTGAAAATTCTCCCAATACGGGGGTAGGCGTGTGAAGCACGCAATGCTCTGTGTATTGAAAATTCTCCCAACACGGGGGTTGGCATGCGAAGCACGCAATGCACTGTGTATTGACTCCCAATATGGAGGTTGGCGTGCAATGAACTGTGCGTCGGCCGCTCAGCATGTGTATCAAGCTCATATGTGCTTCCTTAGCAGTGAACGTGTTAAATTACATTTACTCTACAAATTATGTTGTCAATAAAAGCTGTATCATGGTTGAAGGTCACATCATATTATACATTGCACTTTTGTAAAATAAAGTTCATTTTAAAATTTAGCCAAGTGGACTCACTCATCAGGAAATGTGTTTACTTGTTCAGTTTTTTTCCTATTTCATAATTTATCATCCCAATTAACTACTGTTAAAATCCAAACTGGATATTGGCATTTTAAAAATAATAAAATATACAGACCTTACACATTTATCTTGATTAAAAAAAATCAAAACATAACTGAATACGGTACTGTCTAAAACTTTAGGTAATTAATTGCTATGTTTGTACTTATTCTAGACCTCTTTCGCTGTATTCAATACTTCTTCTATTAGGAATACTCCATTTTGTATGACTTTCTTAGTACCGTAACAATTTGGCACATGTAGAAAGTTTATAAAAGCACAAAATACACCCGAAAAAATAAGTTTAAAGACAGAGCTAGAAAATCTGACAGGAACAATCTCAGATTACTGAAGTGTTCTATATAATCTTTTGAAATTAAAACTATGTTTCTGTTTTCAGGTAGCTGCAAAGAATGCAGAAGTGGCTGAAGATGGAGTTCCTAGTTCAGTAACTGAGGTCACCAAAGAAGGGAGTAAGTAATTTGAACGCAGTTTGAAATAAAATGACAACTAGAGATTTTATTATTACTGTTTTAGGTTTCCTTTTATTTCTACTCATTTTATTCTGCCATACATCTTTCACAGCCCTCAAGTTTGAGTTATTTAGTATTTCATGCTGTCAACTATTTTGATTGCTTGAAAGAGTTAAAATTGGAACATACAAACTTTAAATGTATAAAGTTTAAAATATTTAGTTGTAACACTGACAGCCATGTAACAGAAATAATACGATGATAATAAATCAGCAGTTTCCCATAATGTCTAAAGCATAGAGGTTTGGTCTAAGTAAAATAAATGACGCAATATATATAATAGTAAACGTTTATAATTTTTGTATACATATAAATTCTTCTGTGACGCAAAACAATTAAAGTAAAATCATTTAAATGAAAGTAAACAAAATAAAAAAGCAGACTAAAAGTAGATAAAATAAAAGCAGACTTAAAATATATTAATGAATAAACGTACGTAACGTGTGTGAACTATATAAGAAATTGTTTTAACGAGTAGTGCGGTTGAGGCGAACGGTGAAAAGAAACAGTTAAATAATTGCATAATGGACAGTTTAAAGAACTATTGAGATTAAAAAAAAAAAAATAATAAGCACAGGTGAGAAAATGAAAATATGTATCAGCGAGTATAACAGAGTACAAACAACGGGCGTTAAAGCAGGACTGATCGAGAGGGCCTTGTACTTTCTGCCTACGTGACAAACTGCACAGAAAGGAACGTAGCTGAACGAAAAAACATGGCGGATTGACTGTGTGTGTTGTAAACGGCAGGTGCCGTGAAATCTGGTAGAAAGTGTGGTTTTTTTTCTTTCGAACAAGAACAAGTCTTAGCTAAAAGTGAAGTAGAGGTGCTTCGACGTTTGTAGAAACTTAAAAAACAAAATCGATGGTGTGAATTTTAAGAAAAGTGAGGTAATAAAAGGTCGCCCATGTGCTTTGATAGAACGTGCGTTGTGGTAAATGGTACTTTGTGCAAATCATATAAACAACAAAATCCTAGGTAAAAAACAGTGCAACGAATAACGCAGTAAGTAATAGTGGCCATAGGACATACATTTTTTTAGTCTGCAGATATAAAATTTTTAATTGTTCTAACAAGTAACTTCCTTTGATTTAGATTGCGTCATACTTTGAACTAGGGTCGAGAACACATTGTATAAACTGTATATAATTAATTGATTTGTTTGTTTATTTTTTGTAATGTTGATATATCTTGTTGTAAATAATCATTTTTTAATTATGTTAGAGTAAACGAATAGTTGTTCTGCCATGATGTCTTGAATTTCTTTATTGAGCCACGCACATCCAATTAGCTTGTACTTTAGCAGCCAGGTATTCACCCCTGAGAAAGTTAAATTAATACAATAAATCTTTAATAGTAATTAATAATTATGGATAGACAGATGCTAACAGAGCATAAGTGAAGTTATATGTGGATTATTATAAGTATCATGATCATTATTATTTTTTTTTATTATTTTTGAGTTATAAAGTGGAGTTTAAGGTGATGCTAAGGTATAATTTTACATTGGAGTCAAGGTGAGATACATGATGTATGGTGATTTTTTGTCTATGGAGGTAAATGAGTAAGAGGTGTTTATTGATGATTTGGGAGGTGTCATGAGCGACGAATTTTTGTATTTTAAGGTGAGTAGATTAGCGAAGTGAAGGAGAGGTGATAATTATTATAGAATAATCCACATATAACATTTTTTATTATTTTTGAAACTTTTACCGAATCCCATTTTTTTTTTAACACTTTATACTTATAGATATTTTTTATTTTTTGTAACCATAAGTTACATAGTCAAAACATTATTTTTGATAGCAAATGCAAGTTGAAAAAATGTTAGTAACACTTTTACTACCTGACAGATTTAACACTTCCAGCGCCAGGATTAGTTTTGACTACTTTTACCATTAGATAGGTCTGTTTGTCGAAAAATTTTCACAGTGGCCCAGGAAATTTTGTTTACTTAGAATGCTTTAAAATGAGGTAAAATGTAGTTCTGTACTAAAAAATATATTTATACTATATTGTAAACAGATTTATAACCATGTATCAAATTGTTACACACGGTCTCTGCAGAAGTTTTTATCTAAAAAACAACCCTGAAAATACCTTATTTTGTAGGAACATTAATTGTTTTAATTGTTTAATATAAGACGTTCTCCTATCCTTCCATTTTCCTACAATTGCTTTTGTACTACTTTGATTGGCGATAAATACTCCCCTTTCCAACTTTTTTTCACTACCGTACTATTTTAGGATTGCATATCCTCAGATTGCCGTAAGGTGGGTTTTTCTAGTATTGAGGTTGTGAGCAAACAAAACACTTGTTATACACTCAAGACAAGATCATAGTCGTCTGTTGTCTACGAATAAAGATCTTCCTTGCTTTAGTAGAGGTTGCATTCAAAATAGACTATAGTGCAAAATGCAGCAGTTTTTAAAAGCTTCAGCACTGCTACCTGTGAAGTTTTTTTAGAACCCAATGCCCGATCTCTTTACCCAGGGACCAGATCTAACAGACATTGCATTCAATTTTATGATAAGTGAGCATCAAAATTATACACAGAGCTTAGAACATGGGCCTACATGCGAGGCAATTCTATACACATGGTCCACTGTTAAGTTCAACTGTGTATCATATTGATACACATAGATTTAAATTAAAAACAACTGTGTATCAAATTTATGCGCATGGCGCTGAAAGTGTAATACACTGAAAATATTATATTTATTGTAAACAATGAAGATATTAAGTGGAGATATGGCATATTAAAGTATTGCCTTATATATATATATATATATATATATATATAAGACAAATCCACTGACTCACTGATCACGATTTCTCAAAAATTACTGAACGGATCGGAATGAAATTTGGTATGTAGCTTCCTCTAGAGCCATAGGTACTCGCTAAGAAATGTTTTTAAAAAATTCAAAATTTTAGGGGGGTTTTTGGGGTCAAAGTTACAAGGTCACAATTTCTCTAAAACTACTAAACGGATTAGAATAAAATTTGGTATGTAGCTTCCTTTAGGCCATAGGTGCTCACTAAGAAAGATTTTTAAAAAATTCGAAATTTTAGGGAGGGTTTGGGGAGGTCAAAGTTACTAAATCACGATTTCTCTAAAACTACTGAACGGATTTTAATAAAATTAGGTATGTAGCTTCCTCTAGGGCTGTAGGTGCTCTCTAAGAAAGGTTTTCAAAAAATTCGAAATTTTAGGGGGGTGGGAGGGTTTGGGGGTCAAAATTACTAAATCACGATTTCTCTAAAACTACTGAACGGATTGGAATGAAATTTGGTATGTAGCTTCCTCTAGGGACATAGGTGCTGATAAGAAAGGGTTTTAAAAAATTCAAAATTTTAGAGGAGGTTTAGGGGAAGTTTAGGGGTCAAATTTACTAAAAACCCCCATAATATATACATAGTGTAATTTATATTTATTTATATAATATATTTTTTCTTAATACACATTTAAGTTTGATTTGTCTATCCGTGCAAAGCCGGATCGGATCAGCTAGTTAATTTTATTTTATGATTAAAATGTTATTTGTATGACTAATACCACTTTAATATAATATTTTCTCTAACAGAGTTTCAACAGCATGGTCATATAACTTTATATTTTATTTTATACTAGGTGAGACCCCTGCGTGCCCGCACGCCAACCCTGTTGGACCCTTTTATACACACATGTTATGTTTTCTTTACAATAAAGGTTAGGATTAATAATAATCTCAAAGCTAAGATGGTAAATCATTTTAAATGTCCAAATCAAATTATTTCGTATATTTTACAACATCAGTTATAACCAAGGTTTATAAAAATCATCAATGCTCAGGTCTACACTTACACAAAACTCTACCTAAAAGTTAGAAATAGAAATAATTGTTTCAATTTTTGTAATCAGCTGTTGTTAATTGCAGTACCAACTCAAAAACATATTTAATAATTATTTATTACGGCGCTCCCTTTTCCATCCAATATTTAGTATAGTTTGTGTTGTTTTTACGTCCAACAGATGGCGCTCTTTACAAAAACCTAACCTAAAAGTTAGAAATACAAATAATTATTTCAAAGTTTGAAATCAGATGTTAATGGAAATATTATAGCAAACAGCTGATTACTGTTATTATTATAGTCAATAAACATATTTAATGGCGCTCACATTTTTGTTAAATATTTAGTAGCCTATACTTTTTGTTGCTTTTACGTTCAATAGATGCTGCTGTTTAAAAAAATATATATAAAAACCTGCTTGTATTTGAATGTAATGTTGCATAAAAATTTCAAAGTAATCGGAGAAGAACTTTTGGAGATTTGAGATTTTGAACAAACAAGCATTAAAATTTTTATTTATATAGATATTTAGTTGTACAGTAAAACAATATAACTGTGAATATAACCAACAAGGTTACATAGAACACATATAACTCTGTGTGCCTTACTCTATAGTGATATACTGTGTAAGCTATACACAAAGCAGGTTACAAAGAAGAGGAATAAATATTTATAATTAACGTTGCTTGTTTATAGCGGCTGGATTACCTGAAAGCGTTGAAGTAGTAAACGCAACATCATCAAGTTTTGCCTTGGCTTGGAAGTATCCTTCGATGGCCAATGGTATAATTCGTTCGTTCCTGCTGAGCGTTGAGGAAACTGAAAGATTTGAGTCTGACAAATGTTGCGAGATTTATCCGTTAGTCGAAACAACGGTGAAAGAAGAGCTGGTAAACTATAGTGTTGAGGTAAGTGCAAGATTTTAAAATTAGAGAGTTTTAGGAAGTATTAACTATCAAGGGAAAGGCAAAAAGAAATAAGTCCAATTCTCATACATTCGTCTAAAAACACCATATTTTTAATACATACATTAAAATATAACATTTTATATAGTGTGTAACAATACAATTATTTTATTTATCCTTGTAGGTAACAGCTATTGCAAGTTTTATTTATTGACTTTACCTTGGTAAGTACATCAAGCATCTCTCAATTGCAAGTACTGCAAGCACTTGCTGGAAGTATCTCCTCTCCTTGTGATTATTGCTTTGAGTGTTAGCCTGCATGATAGTGTAACTGTTGATTCTTTTTATATTCAATATGGCGAAGAAAAGTCTCAGAGATCATTGTTGTATTTCTTTGAGGTTCTGATAATCTTTAGTTAATAAAACAACTATAGTAAAGTACCGTAAGTAAAACAAAATGTACTTTATTCACTGTACAATGTAACACAAAGAACAGAACACAATCATTAATTACAAGCCAGCCATCTTGGCTCAGTGGTCGCTACCCATAATGCCCCAGGCCTACACTGGTCTATGCAGTGCATTGCTAACATGATATAATCATGTCATCACGTCTGATATCAAACAGTCATCAGTAGGTTATTCTGTAAATTGAGGAGTCCGTCTTCATCTCATTAAAAGTATCCACACCTTCATTTGTACATGACATCTCCTGATGCATTACTTATTACATGTAAAAAACTCTCCGTTCTGACACCCGTCATCTGTGATGACCACATGGGACGGGTGTTCCAATTTGTGTTAAATGTGTACGTTGTTTGTGTGTTTTTGTATTTGTGCTGTTATATGTCTGACAATTTTTTAATGTTAATGACGACCTCTTAGGAGTGATAATTTCACCTGATGATGGATGAGTGATATCATCTGAAACCGCGGTAGAGTGTTTTTTCACATAAGTGGATCACTTGACGGACATAAAAGGTAATATTTTATTATTAATTTATTATATATCAGTGATTCGGGATCTTTCCACAATGAAATCATCTTTGTACTATAATCAGGCCCGTTTTACCGAATAGGCACGGTAGGCACGTGCCTAGGGTGCTAGGCAATTGGCATTTTTGGAAGGGCGCAAAGAATGGAAAAACAAAACAAAATTGCCGTAGTTGTGTCTGCATGCATAATTTATTGCGCCACTGCCAAAAGCCGACATCTGACCCAAATCACAGCTGCGCCCGGCGCCGTCTAGTGGTAAGCCAACAAACCAAAAATAATCCAAAGAAAATGTCAAAATGTGATTAAACGAATACTGTAAATAATGTAAATACTTCAAAGGTAAAGAAGAGAGGGTGGGTGGTCCGTGATGCCGTGAGGTATGTTACACGCATTCCCACTGGAGGCCAGTAGATACCTCACGGCTACTGGTTGACAGTCCGAGACACGGTGGGTCCATAGGTGTTAGATAATGGGAACACTCTCGAAAAAATCAGGATAATTTGTAAAGGAGAGTTAAGTGACATTAAGTCTGAAGTCCTTCCCGAACCAAAACTGGCATTTTAGACTAAATCTAAATTTACGGGGTATATGCGTTATGGTAGGGCTGGTGGAGGGGGGCGCAATCAGCTGGCAGGGGTATGAAAAGGGGCGCTACTCTTCTTTGTGCCTAGGGCGCTGGCAGGGTGTAAAACGGGCCTGACTATAATGAATTGATTGCACAATACTTTGCAACATTTCTCAGGAAAGAATAACAACCACAATGGAAAAGAAGTTCTATCAGGTCTAACCTGTTTTTATTGTTAATCAATCTTGTTTGTTTTCAATGTTCCAGGTTGCAGGTTTACACCCTGCGTCAACATACACCGTCAGCCTTTCTGCCAAAACTGTGTCTTTCGGTCCTTCTAAAACTTTGACCATATACACAAGACCCCCTCAACTGCCTGTACAATATCTGCCAGAAGTAGACATGCTGACGCAAGAGAAGTGGTCTTGGCTGCCCCAAAATCTTTTAGAAAATCTAAATAATAGTGAAATATATCAACCATTAATAAAGTAAGAACCTTAGTTTTAAACTTTAAACTCGTCATATAAATACAATTAACGGTACCAGATAACTGCCACATACTTTCTCCCAGTTGAAACTTTATACCTTCCCAAGAGTAGGATAGGAGGTGGTTATTAAGAATTGCAAAAGTAGGACATACCATGGAAAATATTAGATGCATGTAACACACATCCATATTATATTATATTATTATTATTATTATTAAAACTCTTCGATTGATTTCGAACAAATTTGCACCAAACATGTCAATTAGGCCTGTATAGATGCATGAAAAAATGTTTTGAAACATTTTGAAAAACAACCCCTTTTTTGGATAAAGACCCCCAAAAATTAGTTATTATTATTACCTAAACGAGATTTTTTAGAAAAATGCAATTTTTTGCATATCGTAGGGTACATTAAGGGCTATAAATAAGCCAATTTTTTTTAAAATCGTTAGAGCCGTTTTTGAGAAATTTTGATTTTTCTCGTTTTTTGCCATTTTTGAGGGGGTAAAACCCCTTAAAAATCAAAAATTTGAAAAAATTAAAAAAAGTCCTGGAGATATTCCAGAACTACACCTACATAGCAAATTTCATCAAAATCGGACCATTGGTATGGCTCCCAGCTCTGTACACATCCTAACAGACACACAAACAGACATCGCCAAAAAACCACTTTTTTGGATTCAGGGAGCACCAAAACAAATAAATTCACTAAAAATATTTTTGGGTTCAGGGAGCACCAACACAGATAATTCCACTAAACAATTTTTGGGGGTTCAGGGAGTACAGATAATTCCACTAAAAATTGAAATTCGAACATTTGGACAAAAACAATACTTTCTCCATATACTACGTGTAGGGGGGAGAAAGTCAAAAGTAAACCGAGCCTTTCTATGATTTGTTCAATAGTTTAAAACAAACATATTATACTCATTCCATATCATACTTTTGCTAAACCCTGATTGCACAGACTTGGAATGACAAAAAGATAGACAGGTTTACAGCCTCCAAAGCCATTAAGGCCTGAAATAAATATTATGGAGACTTATAAAAGAGGATTGAAGAGAAAATATTATTTCTATTAATTTGTATTGTCTCAAAATCTGATAGTCTGAAATTCGATTACTTAAGTCAAAGTAATGGAATGGGATAAATACCACACAAATTAAATAATAATTAATTGAAATGATATGAATACTGAAATAAAATAAATTGAATTAACATTAAATACATATATGTCTATGCTTAATATACGTTCTACCACCTGCCCTGGTTATAGAATATTATTTTAATCACAAGACACTTAAAAATAATTTTTCAATGCACTCACTAAATTTTATCCATTAATTTAATCTAAATGTATATGTATAAACTTAAACCAAGCAATAGCGACGCATTGCCGGGTCAAACTAGTAAATAATAATTTTTACAGATTTCTAGATTTATCTACTGGAAATATACAAAAAGACGTATTGGAAATTATTTTATTAATAGTATGTTGTGTCTAAAGCATCAAATAAAATTTGTAATGCTAAAAAATAAAAAATAAATTCATGTTTTCAACTTTCTCGTATAACGAGGAAGCCAAAAAAGTTTTTTTTTTCAATCTTGTATTATTACTGCATTTGGAGATACTAACAGTATAGATAGAATCAATCAGAATGGCGTGTAGGGAGGGTAGTGCGAGAGAGACGGAGTACCTATCCCACCACATTTCCCCTACAGAGGCTAGGCAGCGCGACGTACAGTCAAGTTTATAGACGATGGCTTTATACACAACACATATGCAACACAGCCACGCACGTCTGTGTAGATTTGACACTGACTGTACTTTTCTTACTATTTGACTGAGACTGAAGTTGGTGGGAGGCGGGCTTTCCTGGGCGTGCGCAGCCCGCTCGCCATTCTAAATGCGTTGTACTATACCTCACTGACCACTAAGGTTATTACTAAATTGACTACAACTCTAACAGTTTGTTTACTGAACTCACAATTAGGCCTGAGGTTGAATTCACAGCTTCTAAGAGCAGTGTTTAACTGTTCCTAAAGTGAGAAGACTCCTCATAGAGTGCAACAACTGTAACCTCATCAATTCAATTTTGGTATTTCAATTTAACATTTTTTAAATTTTAGAATGAAATAGTACTACATGTTTTCCAATTCTATAATAATCACAGTCAACTTAATTTACATAATATTTTACTAACACAGTGTGAATAGCCATTTCTCATTTAATCCGTTGAATCTATTTTTCGGCAGTTAAAGAACTACTTTTAAACGCTATAAATTTCTGCTTGTGGCACTTAAGCCTTATGATGATTACTTGTTATAATATATGTTACTTATGGGACCGATATAGGTTAGGTTGGAGTAGAGGGGGCGTTGAAACTCAGGTGTGGGAAAGAGCCAAGAAGATTTGGCTTGGATGTGTTAGAATAAATATTAATATAATCTAATTTGGTGAGTGCTGAAATAATAAGACGATTAAAACTTGTTTTCAGGGGCAGCATATTGTTGGTAATTTTGGATTCAAGGAATGAAGGTTTCCAGTCGGGTATTGAACACGAGCAGCTACTTGCTGAGTTGACAAAGTTAATTAAGACAGACTTTTATTTCGTTAGTGAGAACCAAAAGGTAAGTAGGCTTAATTATATAATTTATGTTTACTTACTTTTGGAAGCACTTAGTATGCTAAGATTTTATTTCATGTTACAAATTTAACATTATGTTTTATTTAAAAGAAATGTACAAACATATTGCAGTGTGGTACCTTGCTATGTTAAATTATTGGAGTTACTTGTAACACTTTCCCAAATCCTTACACTGTCTTAACCTGCTTTTAGAAATATAAACTTATGTACAGGGTGAGAAGTGAAAGTCTGGAGATGGAGAACAAACTGCCGTCACCTAAATTTATTTGCTCATCTTGATCCCTGTTCCAAGAAAGGTCATTGTTCTTTAAGGAACTGAGGAGACCATTCCTTCTCCTTATTTGTTATTTTTCCTATACTGGCATCGGTCTTAGGCTTCATGCTTCATGTCCACCAGTGTGTGTAAAATATCTGCATAGTAATACAATATACACGGATCTCATAATATAATCTTGAAATTGGTCGCGTCCCTTCAGCTCTTGTAATCAGGGATACAAAATCTAGAGACCACAGACAAGCAATTCTGAGAACTAACTGTCTGATGGTGTGGGGGGAAACCAGTGAATATAAAGGACGTCTTCCATCTTGTACATTGTTGAATGCAAGGTGTAAAGTGTCCTTTGTATATATTTGTGTTTTTGGCATAACTTCATTAGTTAATATATGAGATACAGCAGATATAATTTTATCATTGGTTTCACATACAAAACTGCTTCTGTTTTAAATTCCAGGGCAACTTTTGTAAAGGTGTAGTGCCCATTTGACATGGCTTTGAATATTGTCATAATGTTTGAATTGTTGCAGTACCTATCTCAAAGGAATTGAGTTTGAGTAATTTTTAGATACAACAATTTTAAATGGAACATTAATATGCTATACAAAAAATGGAGCAATTGCTGTGCTTCTTTTTGGAGTAACTTTTTATAATAATATATGGAACATAGGACAAGACGTCAGGATCGGAATAATCTTGTACTTGAAAAGTTTGCTGTGCCTTAAATTTGAAGTTAAAATTATTTTTATAATATTGGTAAGATGTTCAAATAATTCAACATTTCGTTCCTGACAATGGTGAAACATACTGTAAAACTCTTTGCATTAGACAGATGTCAAACTTTTATTTTATGACATCGTCCATAATATTTTTTTAAATTTGTCAACTGTTTTATGCCTGTTTTTATATAAGTTATTTTTTAAAGTACCCCATAGAAAAAATGATGGAGGTCAAACCTAGCAGGTGAAAGTATTGTACCTCTATCACCTCTATTCACTTTGTTATTATGTTATACCTACAATTAGTTACGGAACATGTTTGGTTTGTGTACAGGGCGTCCCAACGATCACAACTGAAGATAGTGTACAATCAGTTTGGGGGACAACCAGTATTCCACAACTAAACGTAGGAGAGACCTATAGGTATGCTACAGTCCAGATATCTGAATACTGCAGTGTTTACAATATTGATGTTGTTTTCTCCTCAACATTTACTGCAGTCTAGTAAATTTATTTCAATATTTGCTTGTTGTTTACATTTGTAAAAACCAATATGATGTTCTGTAATAAATACTATTTATTTATTTGTATTGTAGATTGGTGTTTTATTGGTGTTCAGCCTAACAAGGGTAAAATAGAGATTCTATTTCAAACAAGCTATTGTTAATTATATTAGGTAGTCCTGCATATATTAATGGATAGCCTTTAATTTAGCTATAAGAGGCTAACAAATTATAAATAATTCGACCACGCAGCTGAACCGCTGACGTGAGTTGAGCAAATTTCCAAAATTAAGTTTATAAGCCTATGTTTTAGGGTTTCAACCAACAATTTGGGAAATAGGTCTATTCACGACAGTGCTGAATAGCTGCAAAATGCTTCGCACGCCAACCTCCGTATAGGGAGTATCTTTAATACATAATGCATTGCGTGCTTCGCACGCCAACCCCACCGTAGAATCCACCACATGGCTTTGAACCGGGTACTTCTATGGTATTTTACGTTTTGATCGATTTTGGGGGAACCGAGCGAGCTATAAGCACGCGTAAAAAATCAAAATGTGTAGAATAACATCTTACAGTTGTATTTGAAGAAAACACTCTAAAAAAATTTCATTCTCGTAGGAAAAACCTCAAAAAATAATCATTCCGGTCAAAAAACGTGCTTCTGGTTGTTGGATTTTTTTGGGTTAATGAACTCGTCCGAGCGACGTAGACAACCAACATGTGTACCAAATTTGAACCAAATCAGACTTAAAATGCGGCCGCTAGAGTGCGAACACATATATATATATATGATTTTTAATGACCCCAAAACGTGTTCTGGGGACCATGACCGGTGCTCATTTGCTACTCCCAACCTTGGGTCTTACCATAAGGGCCACTGCAATAGCTCATTTTTCCTATATTTCATTCCGGAAATTCACTAATAAATATATATATGTATATGGTTGATATTTAAGTATGGCACTGGTTTTATACTAAAATCGTAAAAAAAGCAAATAAAAGGCATACTGTTTTTTTAGTAAAACACCTGGTGTTACATAATTTTATTAAATTGGTTCCTTTAGTTGGTAATATCAAAATTTATTTGAAATGTTGATTATGTAAATATTAATGGTGAAATTTCAACGCATGCTACAATTCAAACTATTGTGGGTTGTCATGTCTATTTAATTTTTGTCTTACATTAGCTACGTATAGGTCACCACTCAACAGTTATTTCTGTTAAAATATCAGAATATACAATAATCTATTTGCATTGGCTTCACTATGGGTCGCCACTGAAGCTGGTGAGCGAAGCGAGCAGGGGTTGGGCTCTTAGTATTATATGAAACATTTATTTAGTTAGGATAAGATTTCATTAACTACATTCATAGATTTAATTCTAAAGAAACTTTCTATTAAAGAAATCTTTACATATAGTGATAATTCTTCAGAAGTGATTGATTACAACTTGTCGTTAACAGTTTACAGTAAAAAAGTGTTATACCAATATACTAGGCTAATATTAGGCTTAATCAAATATTAGGCCAACAGTTATACAACAGAAACATCTCACAAGGTGCATATTAAAAGTCCCTAGAAATTCACATTCTTTGCCATTGTTTAGGCAGTTAAAACTTCTTCCTTTGAGACATTTATATTTTTTCAAAGTATTAAAACTATTTCATCTTAGAAGTGGGCAGAATTTATCTGATGAGAATGTATACCGTCAAAGACTGCGGTCTAAATATAATAGAGATTTGCCTCGTCCGTTCAAAGAAGCTTTTGTGAAAATCTATTTGCATTCTGCACCAAATATTTTTAATAGGATTCCCACATTTTTAAAGGACATAGAATCTAAGAAAAAATTTATAATGCAACTAAAAACCTGGTTATTTTCTCTGGATGATGTGGAGTGTTTTTTTAAAGTTCTTGTTTGATGTTGGTAAATCTGTGTCATTCGTTGAGTCTTGCTGCTGGTGTTGGTTTTTTAGTTATTAGGATAATGTTATATCAATATAGGCTGCACTGTCAAAAATTCGCGAAAAGTTTTGAATTTTATTGTATATTTCTTTTTTTTAATACATAATGCATTTCATAAATTCCACCTTTTAAATCTTATGTAATAGCACTTTATTTTTTTAAATTCTATTAATTGTTTAGAACATTAGGAGTTTGCTGTAGTTCTTTTGTGGGAGAGCCCGAAACAGGCTGAGCCTATAGGGTTTCCTACATTTTTTATAGAGATTATTGTATAATTTATTTTTAGTTTTGTAAGTTTAATTTAATTGTGTAATTCAAATGTTGATAGATATATCCTGTATTATAATGTACTTTTTCTCTGTAAAAAATAAAGACTTTTCTTTCTTAAAAAAAAAAATACTGCCCAGTAAGTTTCTACTAATGAACGCAATGAATATACAGTGCGATTCAAGAAGAGATGTTTTAGTGAATGAGAATTACAGCAATTAACTCTTTCAGGGGTAATGACGTTCTGGTAAAGGAGGAGTGACAAAATAAAACCTGAAAGTGACAAAAAAGAGCAAGGAAAAAATTTCTCTAAATTCATGAAACGTCAAACATAAGTCGTTTATTATGATACAAAATGAAATGGGCGAATTTTAATTAAAATCATAAATTATTTTTAAAATAAAATGTTTTTTTCTATGAAAATCTTTAAAACAAGAGTGTATATATGCAACATCACACTACAATCTGGGCACCGATAGGTTGCGTCCTACTTTTGATTTTTTGTTGTTCTATTGTAACATCCTCGTTTGCCGGAAGCGGCTGAGTAATGTGGCGCCATACCAGAAACATTGTATGTTTGTCACCATTTGGTACTACTGGTCTCCGGACAATAGCCTTTTCTTTTCTTAAATAGCGATCCATCTCAAATATCTGTATCGGAAAGACTTTTATAATTTGGTAGATTTAAAATTGCATGCCAAATAAACGCATAAGCCTACGATCTAACGAAAAAACTGGACTGATATTATAAAGAGGTAAAATTTGTTTATATATAAATGGTTATAAATGCCTTGTTTGTCAAACAATCCTTATTTTTTGTGCGACAAGTTTCGCCGTTACACAGACGGCATTATCAAGCTACACTTTACAAACACAAGACAATAACCATTAACTTTGTTTGTAAAGTGTAGCTTGATAATGCCGTCTGTGTAACGGCGAAACATGTCGCACAAAAAATAAGGATTGTTTGACAAACAAGGTATTTATAACCATTTATATTTAAATATAACAATCCAATAGGCTACAATGAATTCTATAAAATTTGTTTCTTTGTATGAAGGGGGTAATCTCTGGAGCTACTGACCCGATTGAAAATAACCGATTGTTTTACTAATAAAAAGTTACACTATCCCTAAATAACCCTGGGATAGATGAATAGGGCTTAATTCATTTTGATAAAAACATTTTTGATTTCAATATTTGTAAATTTAGTCGGAAAAATCTTAGTTTAGGCCTAGACTGAGGAACCAACACATGTACTTACATTTATTACCGTAGCAACCAATTGAATAAAATAGATAAAACAGCTGTTTGGTCCAATAATTCCATTGACAGCTGATTTCAAACTTTGAAGCAATTATTTGTATTTCTAACTTTTAGGTTAGGTTTTTATTAGTGTAGACCTGAGCCTTGCTGGTTCTTTTAACCTTTCTTATAACTGCAGTTGTAAAATACTCGAAATAATTTGATTTGTACATTTAACATTATTTACCATCTCAGCTTTGGAGTTATTATTAATCCTATACCTTTATTAAAAAGAAAATATAATATGACTATGTGTATAGAAGGTTCCAACGGGGTTGGGGTGCAGAGCATGCAGGGGTTTCCCCCAGTATGCAATAAGAATAAATGCCCATTCTCTTCATGTGTTTTCTAAGGTGGCCATGTCCTGTGATTAGAGCTACCACCTTATACAGCAACTGCTCATCGTAAAAATGTCAGATGGAATTTTTCTAAATGGGCCAAGAAGTGAGAGTGAGCTGCTCATACTAAAGCCTGGGCTGCTCGTCCACCTTCTTCCGTGCTCTAGTCTTGCCCAGTTGTCAACAGCCTGCATAGCTGTTCCCTTTGATTGGCCACAGAACGGTTCAGGTACTCTGAATTCAGTAGCTGCTGCCTCGTTTGCCAGCTTATCAGCACACTCATTTCCACCTACTCCAACGTGCCCTGGCACCCTGTTGAGCTCCGTCAGTTGTATTGTGGACTTGACTCTACATACCCAGACTAGCTCAGAGCTGTGAAAGCTGCCTGCCTGTCTGAATATATGCAGATTACTTTATTCATGTAAAAGTTTTCTATGACACATTTCAATAAAGCTGTTACTTCTGTTTGGAATACTGATGAGCGTTTCCCTATTGGTAAGACACATTCCTGTCTTGGTTCACCTCCACAGATTCCTGTACCTGTTCTCCCCTTTGTTTTTGAGCCGTCAGTGTACCACTCCAGCTCATACTTGGGGAAAGACCACCTTCCATCTACCCACTCCTCGCAGTTTACTATTACCTCCGGGAAAGGTTTAGAGAAGGAGTGACGAATTTTCACATTCATCATGTCCGTTGACCGATCTCTAGCGACCAATGTTGTTATCTTAGGCCGGCCGCACACTTATCCAGCAAAACTGCTTTAAGCAAAAACGTTTTTGTTTAAACTTGCTCGAACATTTATTTCCTATGTGTAAGATAGGAATACCGCACACTCATCTAGCATAAATACAAAACACTGTACAGCACGTTTGAGCACGATGGAGCAAAACAAAGAAACACTGTACAGCACGTTTAAACACATTTAAGCGTGATCGAGCAAGAAGCAAAAACACTTTGAAGCGTAATCCAGCACGTTTGAGCAGAACTGGCAGTGCTTGTCTCACAAACAACGACCATTGCTCGAAGGCGAATCATTTGGTGTTGCGCATGCGCGTATCATTTGTATCATCAATTTTAAATCTAAATTTATCAAACAGTTATTTATAAACACTAGTAAGCCGCCGTGATAAATCACAGGCTAATCAATTAGATACACATCAGAAATAAATAATTTTAAAAACATACTATTTAAAAACAACATTAAGGCCTATTTATCTATTCCTATCTAACTACGCTGACGGGGATTTTTAACTCGGTAAATGTGTACAATAATAAGGATTATAAAACTGTAGGCCTACTTGTTAAACATTTTTATTTAAATAGTCTATGTTATTATATATTTAAAGAAAGATAAAAATACTATCTTTAAATTGCTTTTTATTTCATATTGATAGATCAAATGATTTGGAAGTTATTACCATTACAAGATTTATATTTATTAAAGTTCTAAACATAAACCCAAAGCTATAATTTCAGTTCTGAATTGTTTTCAGTAAAAACAAAACAAAATATTGCTTTAAGCTAAAACGTTTTTGTTTAAAGCAGTTTTGCTGGATATGTAAACACTCGGCCTAAACAAAAATGTTTCTACGTTAAGCAGAATGTTTTCGCTTAAAACAAAAACGTTTTTGCTTAAACCAGCTTTGCTGGATAAGTGTGCGGCCGGCCTTAGGCCCGGTACACACTTGCTGCAAATGGACGCGGGACGCTGCGTCCATTAAATTTACGTCCATCTGTGCCTTATCTGCGTCCTATCGGCGTCACACTTGTATAAGCTACATCAACTCTTTCATTTGCCACCAACCGAGATGGATCGTACATCCATAGTTAGTGTTTCATAGTTAGTGTACAAGTACGTAAATCGGGAAAGTGCAATTAACAATAGGAAGTACTGGATTCATCCATACAATAGCGAGAGGCGTTTGAAGGGTGCTTTTAATGTATGTTTGATGGATCTCAGAGAAGATGATGACAAGTTTTTTAATTATTTTCGAATGTCAATTCGATCCTTTGACGAATTGGCTGGTCGAATCAGCGACGCATTACAAGGAAAAGAAACCTACATGAGATCTCCCGTACCTAATTTGGAGATGCTGGCGGTGACATTGAGGTTTGTAAAATACTTTAACTTCACATTTAGAACATATTTATTTATTTTCATTATTTTTAAAATTTACATTAGACCCATCAGCACTTTGCTATAACTAACTCTATGTTAATTTTTAAATAAATAATGTTATATTTAAATGTACAATAATTAAAAGTAAGAAAAGTATAAAATGATTAAAGTTAAAAAGATTAATGTTTAAAAAAATAGTTTAAAGTTTAAGTAAAAACTATAAAAAGTTTAAAGATCATGGAAATTAAATAAAAATTTGTCAGACATAGTATGGACGCAGATAGGACGCGGCTGCAAGTGTGCACTGCTTGATAGCAAGTTGGGTACTGCTAGGTATCGGGGGTAGGGAAAAGTGACGCGCGTCCCACAGAAACCTGCGTCCATCTCGATGGCTATCGGAAGGGACGCTAGCGTTAGATAGGTATTGGCGTCCCATGTGTAAAGCACCAAAGCACCATCAGTTCATATGTACTTCTTCCTATCCGATTGAAAGGGACGCAGCGTCCCGCGTCCATTTGCAGCAAGTGTGTACCGGGCCTTAGAGTGACCCAAGTTCCTTGGGTTGTACATTCACAGTTCCTCACATTGAAGATGATAAACACTCTTCCTGGCTGATACCTTCATAAAAATGTCCTACGGGAGAATGTTAAAACAGCAGTCCAGAACAGCTCCGGAAGGACTGCAGTGATTAAACAAAGAGGTGTTAAAAATATGACCATTGAAGTGAAACGGTCTCTAGAACAAATGGAGAAGTGGTTTGGGGAAAATGGCCTTCTTTTAAATGTAAATAAAATGGAAATTATTAATTTTAAAACAAAAAATAATTCATTAAGTGATCAAGAAAAAAATTCTGTAAATATTCATAAATTAAATATTTATATTGATGAAAAATTAAACTCGAATAGCCAATTAGACTTTATCCATAAAAAAATAAGATCAATGATATATGCTGTTTTCATTTTAAGAAAATGTGTAATGATGGACACATGTAAGATAGCGTATCACGCTTATATTGAATCAATATTAAGATATGGTATTGTCTTTTGGGGAAATGCAGCCGGTATTAATAAGATATTCTTGTTGCAAAAGAAGATTATAAGAGCGATAACGAATTTTAGTAGTAGGATGAGTTGTAGACCTGTTTTTGGGAAATTAAATTTGTTTACTTCGTCAGGGCTCTATACACATGAAATTTTAGCGTTGTTTCATAAAAATAAACATAAAATAGAAACTAAAGCTATGACGTTCAACCACAGCTACAGTACAAGACATAAAAATAATTACAGATTTCCCTCTCATCACCTAATGTTATATGAAAATACTCCACTATATATAGCGTTAAGATTTTATTTATTTATTTATTTGTCACAAAACAGCACATACAGGACAGAATCCAATGCCATGTTAAATGCAATACAATACACAATATACTACAATTAATTATTAAATACCCATACATTAAATGACATTATAAAACATTCAACAATACAATATCAAAGTTTCAAAATAAAACTATAATTTTTTTTTTTTACAGGAACTACACCTCCAAAAATGCCACAAGCAAATCCGTTCATTTCTGAAACATAAACTCCCCTACTGAATAAAAAGAGTTTTCCAACAGATAACTTCATAACACCTTTTTAAATGTCTTTAAATTTTCAATTTGCTTGAAATTACTGGGTATTTTATTATATATTTCAATACATTTATAGTTTGGTGCTTTCTCAAACATTGTGGTCTTATGTAAAGGATATTCGAACAAATTTTTACTTCTTGTTGCATAGCCATGTTCAGTTTTATATTTTATTAAATTAGAATAGTTTGCTTTAACAAAATACACTACATTCAACATATATATATATATACAGGGCAGGGGCAGTATTCCATGCTTTTTAAAATGTGTTTTACATGAGTCGTAGCATTTTAGATTGAAAATTACCCTAACATTTTTTTTCTGTATTTGAAATACTCTTTTACTATTTATTGAATCTCCCCAAAATACAATTCCATAAGAGAGCCGGGAATAAACATAGGCATAGTACACCATCATGGTTGTATCTATATCGGTAACTCTCTTTATCGTAAGTATTACGAAATATGCTTTATTTAGCTTTCCAGTTAGGTCCAAAACATGGTTTTTCCACGAGAGAGTATTATCCACTACCAACCCTAAAAATTTTACAGTGTTTGTGGGTGTAATTATAGTGTGCAAATATTCATCACTAACGCAAGAAGATCTGATGTGATTTGAATGGAAGTTTATTATATGTGTTTTTTTAATATTTAAAAGAAGGCTATTTGCCTTAAACCAGCTATTCATTATACTGAAGTCAGTCTCTAAATCTACTTTCAATTGTTTTTATTTGAATTTGTTATTGCCAGAGTTGCATCATCAGCAAACAGAGTCAATTTAGAATGCTTAATATTTGGCGTAATATCATTGATGTATAATGATAAATAACAAAGGACCCAATATTGAACCCTGTGGAACACCATTTATAATTTTTAAGTATTTATTATTTATGTTATTCTTTCCAACAATTACTCTTTGGAAACGGTTTGAGAGGAATGATGATAACCAATTTAATACTTTACCCTTAATTCCATAGTAGGATAATTTCATTAGAAGTATATCATGGTTTACCCAATCGAATGCCTTTGACAGATCCAGAAATGCACCAACTGCAAAATTTGATTTGTCCATTGCACAGGCTATATGATCAATAAAACCAAATACAGCCTGTGCAGTGTTTTTATTCTTCCTAAAACCATATTGGTTCGAGCCAAGTATCTCATTTTCCTCAATGTACCCAATCAATCTGTTAAACATAACCTTTTCAAAAATTTTTGAAAAAACACTTAAAAGTGAAATAGGTCTGTAATTATTTGTTAAATTAGAGTCTCCACTTTTATATAGGCCTACTGGGACCAGATTACTATATTTTAAGTTTGAAGGAAAAATTCCCATTTGTAAAGATATATTAATTAAATACACCAGAGGTTCTGCAATTAACTTTGCACAACGTCTTAATAAAAACTGTGGAAACTCATCCCAGCCGCTAGCTCTTGAAGAATTTAAACCACTGATTATTTTACACACCTCACCAATTGATGTTGGTTCCACCGTTTCTATACTATCAGTTGGTCTTGGGTGCTTATGAATGAAATTTAATGCTGCTTTGTAATCAGCAGACACACCAAGGCAATCTACCGCATGACAGAAAAATTCATTGAAAATATTTGAAATTTTATTTTGTGATTTATAAGTTTTACCGGAGACACTTAGCTCGATACAACTAGTTTCTTTTTCTTTACAATTTCCAGTTTCAATTTTAATCAAATTCCAAACGGCTTTAGTCTTACTAGAGGCTCTAGATATAATATTTTTACTATACATAATTTTTGCAGCAACAACACATTTTTTTAATATTTTTTTATAACTTTTTACATAGTCAAGAAATGTTTGGTCTCTTGAGGATCTGGCTTTATTATGTAGCTCTCTTTTTTTAATACTAGAGACTATAATACCTGGAGTTACCCAACCATTTTTTTAAAATTGTTTTTATCATTTGTAGTGGCCATAGGCATTCTACGATTGTATAATAAACTGCCACAAGGAGTTCAAAAATTTGATGAATAAATGTTTTAAGGACAAAATAAAATTTTTAATTATAGATAAAGTATATTATAGTTTGAATGAGTATTTTGAAAATCCAATAACAATCGGAGATTTGAGGTTATGATGTAAATGTTAGTACTTAGTAAGATATTTTGATTATCAGTGTATATTAGTTAGAGATTTTTTATGCATTAGTTATAGATTTTTTAAAATGAATTGTAGACACTGTTTTCTGTGTGAGAAAATGTATTAATTTGTGCAATAAATGAAAATGAAAAAAATCAAACTAATCCCCCTCCCCTGTTCTGCCTGCCACAACACCAAGAAATTGCACACCTAATGTTGCGTCACCCCGCTTTATTTTCTAGGAAATGTCCGTCAAATAATCAACGTTTGATACTTCGGGCAATTACAGTAATGTATTCTGTAAGAGAGAAAAAAACTCTGTTGATGGGATAGGCCGGTTAATCCAAGGACCGGGTGATCCGAGGCCGGTTAAGAGGGGTTCTACTGTATTTCTTTCTGTTTTTTAAATAGTATAAAGTCATAAAAATACTTACAAAACAAAAAAATAGTTGAGAACTACTGTCGTAGATAATAAAAAGGAGGGCATCGAACTTGGAAAGGTTTTATCTTGAGCAAGACTTTAAAATGAAAAGTTATGCAACCAATTAAAATAATATGATAATCTCAGAGTTTATCAACAGTTGAGTAATTGATTGTGAAAGCAAAAGAAATAGGAATATTTTTTAGAACATTCTGTGCGATTAGATCTTATAGCCCAGTCGGTGTAGGTTACAACTACCAGTAATTTGCAATACGGCTGATTTTTTTAAAATAAGTACCTTAAAGTAGTATTAATATAAAAAAAAGTTTACCAGTCTATCGATTTCCATAAGTCAAAAAAAGAAAAAGAAAATTTTTTTTTCGATATTACTTAATATTTTGAGCTGGGATGAAGATAAATAAAAATAAAAAATACCACCGTGTAGGGGAAGTATTTTTCAATAAAAAAGGTCATATGCATTTCTTTCCTCCGAGCAATGGTTTGTCTGGAAACAATTCGATAATGCAGGTATCTATTTTGCAGCAGGGGAAATCACTAAAAGTTGAAATCACATTCATATATGAAGCATCGACTCATTCTAAATTGGCTGAATTTTAATATATCGAATTTAAAATTGGCATAGGAGTTAAAATATATATTTTAAACATTTATGTTGAGTCTCAGCTTGTTATCTTGAAAATGACCCGATCTAGAGCCACTTGACTTATCAATGGGTTTCTCGATTTTAGGAGGACCGGACCCACGAACTAATTTCAATCTATTCCAGTTTCGTCAATTTTTGGAATATCAACATCAAATTTGTTTTACAAGTTGAATACACTAGTATAAATATTCTTAGTAAGTATGAACGATTTTTACTACCGTGTTGTTGTCCCTTATCAGTTTACATTCAACCACTTTGTTGTTGTCCCTTATCAGTTTACATTCAACCACCTTGTTGTTGTCCCTTATCAGTTTACATTCAACCACCTTGTTGTTGTTCCTTATCAGTTTACATTCAACCACCTTGTTGTTGTTCCTTATCAGTTTACATTCAACCACCTTGTTGTTGTCCCTTATCAGTTTACATTCGACCACCTTGTTGTTGTCCCTTATCAGTTTACATTCGACCACCTTGTTGTTGTCCCTTATCAGTTTACATTCAACCACCTTGTT
>JAGFPH010000335.1:527741-543071 GCA_018207615.1 Philaenus spumarius | reverse complement strand
TTCAACCACCTTGTTGTTGTCCCTTATCAGTTTACATTCAACCACCTAGTTGTTGTCCCTTATCAGTTTACATTCAACCACCTTGTTGTTGACGTGTGTTCAGTGTGTTCTGCATGAGACTATGGACGAGAAGTGTTAAATTTGTGAGTTGAAAGTGATTGGTTTAGCGTCGGAAAAAAGGGATGGTTGGATTGTTGAAGATAACTAACCACCTTGTTGTTCGAAAGTATTAAAAATATCTGCTTCGCACGTGTTTAAGATTATTCAAGACAAAGTTAATTAAATCAGAGTGGTGTAATGTATATTTTTCAAAAACAAATTATATAAAATTTTAAAATTATATAAATTATATAAATTTTTTGTAAATTTGTATAGCTTTTCAATTCTGCACCTCCCTTATCTTTTTATCAAGCTTTTTATAAATTAATGTTAGATTAAATGTAAAATTTTCTGATTCAATTTTTTTTTTTATTTGTATTGTGTTCTGCAACTACTAGTGACTATGAATGAGAAGTTTTTAATTTGTGAATGTGAAATTGAAAGAGATTTGTGTAACGTCGGGAAAAAAGGAATAATGGGATTATTGAATGCAAGTGTGCTAAGGAAAGATGGAAAGAGAATGGTTTCAGGAGTAAGACAAGTGGTGTTGATCACAATTCTTGCTGAAGAAAATACGTCAGAAGTGACTCAATAAAGAGGTTTGTGAGAGAAACTCTTTCACAGCAACCCTCAACATCACATCTTGTGATGCCTCTTCTTTGCGTTCAGGACAAGTGAAATTCGAGTTTAAAACAAAGTTTTTTTCTGCACAGAAACATATGACGAAGAGAAGGAGAGAAAAAGACCGTATGCTAGGCGTCGAACAATTTTTAATGTTCCTACGACTACATTTCAAAATTCCATAACCGTTCATGGACAGGAATGGAAGGATGAGTGGGGAATTGATGTATTAAGACTTATCTACACTGTGGGATCCACACGCAGCAGATGCAATATACCATGAGGATTGTTACAAAAGATCAATTTCCTAAGGACGAGTTGTTGGAACAGGTTACGGAAGAACCACCACATGTGAAGACCACCAAAGAGGGAATGAGGGAAAAATACGGGGACCGAATAGTTTTCAGTACAATACGCACCAGACAAACTGTAGTCTCCTTTCGTAATTTTTTTAAAACTATTATTATATTATTCTCCTATATTTTCTGAACACATAGTTGTACAGGATGGGTGACTTTTCTGAAAATGGCTTAATATTTTGTATACATGGAAAATTTTAAGGTAGATATGATTAAAACTTTATGTAAAAATACTATATTTTATTGAGATGTCAAGAATTTGTTTCGCCATCTTGGCTCTCCTGTTTTGAATATAACTTTTTTTTTAAATAGGAAGGTGGTCATGTGATACATAATTTCAATGTAAAATTTTAACAATAATGAACAAAAATAGTAATAAATAAAAAAATAAAAAATAAAGTACAATACAAATCCTTACCTATGAAAATTTACTGTTCAATACACATGTGAACACCAAAACTAAATGTGAAGATTATGGTACAATAAATTGTTAAAATTGATGTACATTAAATTAGTACCTTATGATATGATTGCTTGATAATGTTTAATTTTGTTCAATATTAAAATTTGATAAGTAAGAAGTTTAATATACTTGATTTCATTTTTACATTACATGATACTAGGGGAGACCCTTGCGTGCTCCGCACGCCAACCCCATCCCCCCACCCCCCAACTCCCTGTTTGGAACCCGGTGTGTGCCGTTGGAACCAGTTGTGTAGTCATGTTATTATATTATATGAGCGTTTGCTCTTCTTCTGTTGATAGATAAAATACCTTGTTTCTTTACAATCAGCTGATTGAAGAACTGTAAAATAAAATCATTGCAAAGGTTTGGAAATGTTGATTATTTTATTTAAGAAATTAAGATGACGCAAAAGTAAATAAAACCTGTTAATATAGAAAAGTGTAGTTTTTATTTGGTATAAACTGAATGTAAATCGGTCCAGTGAAAATCTCAGATGAACTGTCCTAAAGATTGAAAAAGTTTACTTTTTCCCCCATGTTAAATCTCCATAAGAAAAGTTTATTTTTCATTTTTGACCCATTTAACGTTTTCAAAATACAAATAAAACCTGCTAATATAGGACCGAAAACCTTTGTTTTGGTAAAACCCGCATGTAAATCGGCCCAGTAGAAGTCTCAGACAAACTGTCCTAAGGATTGAAAAAGTTTACTTTTTCCCCCATGTTAAATCTCCATAAGAAAAGTCTATTTTAAATTTTTGACCCATTTAACGTAAATATTTTCAAAATACAAATAAAACATGCTAATATAGGAACGAAAACCTTTGTTTTGATAAAACCCGCATGTAAATCGGCTCAGTAGAAGTCTCAGACGAACTGTCCAAATGTTTTTTTCCTTACGGCTTTAAATATATAGATGGTTCATTATAAATAATAAATGCAATTACCTTCATAATGGTTTGAAATATGGATGTGCAGTTTTCACCGTTGATTTTGTCTTACAATTCGACATTGAAATGATGTTACATGACCACTTTCCTATTTAAAAAAAAGTTACATTCATAATGGCGGATCTAAGATGGCGGACTAAGTTTTTGACATCTTAATGAAGTAGTATTTTTACAAAGAGTAGGTTCCTCAATCCCATTTACTTTCAAATTTTCCTTACTTACCAAATATTAAGCCGTTCTCAGACTTTTCACCCACACTTTATAATATGTCATACATACATATTAATTTGTATTTATTTTATATTTTCAAAATATATACATGCCCTAAAAATGCTTAGCACTTATTAGTGAAATACCCAGCACTTGGAAAGTAATTTTGACCAATAAACATTTCATTTTTAAGAATAAAAACCGATGTTTTGATAATTTACCATTCCCCTCCTCCATATCTCGTTAAGTATTGATCCTAGAGAAAATTTAATGTAGATTAATTTATTATACGGACATGCTTTCGCTAGAGGCAGTAGTTTTCGAGTTATTGACGAAAAACTGAAAAAGGGGACTTTGGGGGGGCCCCGGGGCATTAGCTCAACTCCTATCCATCAGTACTTTTAGTATGTTGTTAAGGACACCTTCCGCCACAACTGTGCCAAAATTGGCTTCTACATGAATTTTTTCCGCTATTTTTCCTTCGTTGCCTGGACTGATATGAAGGTTTATCAATTTGTAAAAATACAATTAAAAATGAGCTGTTAATTGAATTAACAAATAAACAAAATCTATTGTTTAATTAGTAATATCTATGGCCTTTGCCCTGTTTTATTTGACTGAAGATTAAACAATGTAGGCCTAATGTATACAGATGATAAAGCTGTGGAAAGTCTAAAAGGACCCTTGAACATCTAAATGAACACTAATTCAAGGTTATACTCGTAGCTGTAGACTATATAAAGCAACACAATCAAGTCGGTTGTCATTTAGTAGCCTATTATTCCTCTGCAAGTTAAAATGGTGGCGATTAAGTGCTTGATTTTGACAGTGTTCCTGACATTTTGTTCATTTGTGAGTATCAATATCTTTTACATCTTTATCAGTAAATTATGTAGTTCAGAGATGCTGTTTTTCCTGAAACATTATTAATGTATGTAATAAAATGGATTTAATAAATATTATTAAAATGTTTTTTGGAGCAGTAGTTTAAAGCGTCGTCCAGTTTCTTACAGTTGCATAAGGTTCCGTCCTAATTATTGGTGTTTGATTTACCTGTGCCATACGCTGCTCCCCATCTTCATAGCCTAACTGGCGTAAAATAATTACGTTGAGCAACAACAGAAAACTTAACACAAATTATTTCTTGGCGATTTTCAATTAAGTGCTTCATTTTGCGTAACGTGTTCATGGTTCGTTTATTGTAAACATTTAAAATCGATATTTTTGGTTTTTGGAAGCAGTATTTTTTGAAAGAAGTATTTCTATACTGCATTTCTAAGAAGTATTTTTAGGCAGAAAACATCCTTTTCGAAGTATTTTTGCCCAGATAAAATCAATTTTAAATTCTGTAAATAACGATGCCGATACGCTGGTTTTGCTAAACAAAGATCTGCCCTATTTTAAAAACAAATAGATTTTGTTCGGTGTTTTAGAAGTACAAATAGGGCGATATTCAAGTAAGGAAACGGCTTTATAATGTACATCTAAGAAGTATTTTGACAGAAAGAAGTGTGGTTCTACATAGTTTAAAAAAATCTGCATTACGGTTTTTAATGTCCGCAATCTTGGATCCGCCATATTGAATCAAACTTAATCTTTTTAAATAGACAGGTAGACTTATAACACAAATTTCAATGTAAAATTTTACAAGAAAAACAATCGCCTAACCTATTTTTCTGTTAAAGCCTTCGTTTTCAAGTTATATATAAGCATTCAAAGTTGGAATTACTGAAAGATCGTTTTAACAATAAAACTAGGAAACGCACTGCTGAACAATTTTAGTACATTTTACAAACATAGTGCATTCAATAAAGAATTTTAAACAGAGGCGTAATATCGATAATGATAAACATTTAATAACTAAAAATAAACAACACAACACAAAATTAAATAGCTACTACGTCAACTGATGTTATTTTCTAAATAAAAAGAAATATTGTTACTTTCAGTTGTAAATACTTAGGCTACAGGTACGTGATGAAAAATTTATTTCAAAAATTTAGTTGAAAAAATTTAATGTTAATTTACATCAATGCATTTTGGTTTACTAGAATGATTTTAAAATTAAATTTATTTGTTAAATCTAATTTTATTTTTAATTTACAATCAAAAATGTTTATTTAAAATTTTTAAATAAATATTGTAATATTTGATGTAAATAATATCAGTTATAGCTGTCTAATTTGATATTGTTTTGTTAATTACAAGTTGTACAGAATCGATGGAGTAAGGTTGCCACTCCCTGTAAGGGAGGAGAGATTTTAGAGGAGGAGGTGGGCCAAAGAGTGGGTCTAGTCGTAATTTGTCCAGTGTGGAATCTCTCAAAAGCTTTCGAAAATAGACTTTGAGGGGCATCTGAGTGTACTTCTTCAAAGAATCCTAAAACACCTATGAAATGAAAAATGGGCCTTACCAAGGAAATGAAAATTGTTGATGTTTTTAGCTATCAACTGTTTGAAAGTTCTAACAAGACTAAAAATTTGTGAGTTTGGTCAAAGTTCCTTACTAGACTCACATTTCATATAAATAATCAAAGTAGATTTAGCTTCCGAACTTGTAGATTCGTTAATTATGATTGAAATTTTCCAGAAATGTCTAAAGCCAGTCGAATTATTCTTCATTTTTTCTGAATGAATTTTGTACACACTTATCTAATCCCATATAAAGAAGAAGTCCCACCATTAAACCTTAAAACCACAATGGAGCAGCTAAATCTTTTTTACATGTTTTTCCCCCAAAACGTACAAATATCTGAAATAAGATCTGCTCTTTCAGACTGAATTTGATCCCGACATCAAACACTCAACCACATGTCTGCTGAACTGTATTATCAAAACATACCCCCATAATGTTAATTATATACGGTAAATTGTCGAAAATTGTTAATTTAAACAAGTTTTCAACCGTACCTACAGAAATACCTTACTTTATCCCCTCCGTACCTCCAAAACTATTGATCGCAGAAAAAGAACGTGTAGAACCATTTTTGAAGAGAATTTAACGTACTTGAAAGAGTTATTGAACAAACTAAGCTTTAAAGTGAAGGATTTACGAGATATTTGCAAAACAAACCCAGAAAACACATAATTTGTACACCTTCCTCCCTCCCACCCCCAAACCCAACGCTATTTCGGTGGAAACTTTTTACCAGATGTAGGGCAAAGGGTAATGAACAACTTCCAACAATCAGACCTTTGTTTTTTTGGATTCTCCAGTTTAGGTCTAATTTGACTGTACTATTTCTACGGGGGGGGAATTAAAATTATCAAGTATTCTAAATTGCAAGCTTTGAGATTTTGTTTCAAGAGATATATTACTGTGATTCATCAATTCTAACGAAGCCTACATGCAGTTGTTCAGAGACAAAGTTGTGAAAATATCTAATAAAGTTAATTTACTATAATGTCATTTATAACTAAGGACCTGCCATGTCACACAACCTCCAAGACGATCTAAATGTACATCAGTCTTGTAAATAAAAAGCTGTAAATTTTATTAGCGAATTTCCATAGGAAAAATTAGCTATTGCAGTGACCCTTATGGTAAGACTCAAGGTCGAGAGTAGCAAATGAGCACCGATCATAGTCCCCAGAACACGTTTTGAGGTGTCATTAAAATCATATATATATGTATATATGTGTTCGCACTCTAGCAGCCGCACTTTAAGTACGATTTGGTTCAAATTTGGTACACATGTGGTTGTCTACGTCGCTCGGACGAGTTTGTTAGCCAAAAAATTCATCCAAAAACCAGAAGCACATTTTTTAAACAGAAGTAACTATTTTTTTAAGATTTTTCCTACGAGAATGAATTCTTTTACAATAAACGAAAATAGAGTTTTTTCTACAAATATAAATGTAGGCTGTTATTCTACACATTTTGTTTTTTTACGCGACCTTATAGCTCGCTTGGTTCCCCAAAATCGATCAAAACGTAAAATACCATAAAAGTACCCGGTTCAAAGCCATGTGGTGGATTCTACCGTGAGGTTGGCGTGCGAAGCATGCAATGCACTATGTATTGAAAATACTCCCAATATGCGGAGTGGCGTGCGAAGCATTTTGCAGCTATTCAGCACCATCGTTAATAGATCTATTTCCCAAATTGTTGGTTGAAACCCTAAAACTTAGGCCTATAAACTTAATTTTGGAAATTTGCTCAGCTCACATCAGCGGTTCAGCTGTGTGGTCGAATTATTCCTAACCGTCATTGCGTCATTGAAAAAATAGTTTTGATATTAATTGTCCTGCGAAACAGTAACAAAACAATGTATTATTTCAGTCTTTGGCTGAAGAGCAGACTTTGGAAAGTCTGTTGAACGAGACAACAAACGCAGTCCACCATGCAAAGGAACACATTCAACATATGTTAGATTTACCAACTCACAAGGACCATCAAACAGTAGTTGACAGTGTTAAGAAAGCTTGTGAACACTTTTCTTCTGAATTAGAAAGCCATTCGTACGAGCTTCATGCAAAGGTAAATACTATTATTACTAAGCCGAAGAAGCAGTCAAATTTGTTTAAACCGTTTACGGGTATGAGTAAAATTTTTCTTTTTCTTTTTGTACTTTGGTTTATTGATTGCTGTTGTTTGTTCAATAATATACTGTACTGTATTTTGTATTCAATATTTCCATTTATAATCGCTATTGCCAGGTGTTAGTAATTTATAATTTGTAGTTATAAATAGCCCTTTGTAATCAAAATAAAATTTAGGTAATCAAACTGTACTTAGACTTTATTAAAAAAAATTATTTTTAGTTACTTTACTTGCATAAAAACTAAATAAAAAAAGTGTAGTTCATGAATTTCAGTGTACGAGATTTTGCAGTAAAAAGATATGAAATTCATGTGAAAATACACAACTAACACACAGAAAACTTTAAACTCCATTACAAAAATCAAAAAAAATAGCAACAGCTGCAAAACTAGTCTTAAGTTATGTTCTAAATGATTTACACTTAGTAGAACTCAATTTTAATGAAAAACTAACACAATTTTGTAGAATTTACTAAAAATTATGCGTTTGTTTTTTCATTAGTTCTGTTTTTATTTAGGAGTAGGCCTAAATCTTGCAGGTTGTTTTGAACTTTTATTAAAACTACTGGTATACCACAAACTCAATAACTTGATTTAACCCTTTGCGCTCGGTTGGCCAGTACTGCTGGCCACACGATATTCTCAGTCAGCTCTGAATATTTACCGCATTAGACATCCTCACAGCTCTGAATTATTTTTCACTACAATCTGAAATGTTGTTAGTGGGTATTTATTTCTTGTTTAACAAAATCGTGGGCTTTTAGTAAGTCTTTTATTTTGCCATACAAAAAAGTAGATATATTATATTGTTATTGGTGAGTTTTTGGTTTAGCTGTATATTATATAGTTATAATATATTTGAATAAATAAAATAAACCATTGGGTCCATTGTATACAACTTATCGAACAACATTTTTAGATAATTTAAAATAAAATAAAATTAAGAGCTTGTTAACAAAAAAACACTTAAAACCTATAATTCAGTAAACTAATTAACTTTTGTTCTATTAAATTACTTCAAACTTTAAAAACACTAGCCTAGTCCACCGGAACGTGAAACTAAACTGCTGGTAAGGTTATAATGTAACGAATATTGCTACGTTTTAATACACCACAGACCAGAAAAAAAGGCGGGAATTAATTAGTTTAAGATTTAGACTCTAGATTTCAGCACAATCCGGACAAAATAAAACTACTAAAAATAAATGAATGCAGATCATTTGTGTGGCCAGTCCTGCTGGCCATCCGGGCGTTCGAGGGATTTTACCTTGTCCAGTACTGCTGGCCATCCGGGCTGAGAGGAACGTAACTTGCAAAAACAATTCAGACTTGATAAAGAAATGGCTGTGGCCATCACTACTGGCCATCTGAGCCCAGAGGAGTTTTATTAAAAATCCTACCAGAGTGCAAAGGGTTAATATTGTTTACGATATTAACTTTCAAATAATCTCCCTTAGTTATATGTACATAACTTGCATATTTTTTAAACACAAAGGAATAAAACGACTGCTAATTGTTTTTGCAGCATTATACAGATCATAATTCTCTTATTAAATCGAAATGAAAAGATTTTCTTTTAATTTCTGCGATACAGAAAACTTTTTATATTCTTTATAAGACCATGTAGGGTTTATAAAGTCTATTAGCTTTTTGAATTGCTGATATATACAATATAGATAATTACCTTTAATAGAAGTCAAAGCAATTCCTTTATAAACAGGCCCCTATACTACAGTTTTGTTTCGCCATTCATAGCGAACCTAACACTTAAAAAAAACACATAACGACAATAAGCCGGCTGAGAACGGCGAAACAGCGCTGTAGTGTATTTACAGATTATAAAGGAATGGTTTTGACTACTATTAAAGGTAATTATCTATCCATATAGAAAACTTGTACCTTTTAAATGTATACAGTTGTTTATGTGTTCAAATAATTCCAGGCGTCCGGCAAGCACAACGACATTCTCACTCAAGTAGCCAACAATGCTGCCGAACGTTTCAATACATCAGCCAACGCTTTGAAAGGCTTAACTGGATCCGACCTGAAGCAGCAGAATGTTGAGTACTTCAAAGCTGCCGACTTGGTACTGGAAGAAGCTAAGAACATCATTGCCGCCGGTCCTTGTGATGAGATTGCACCAATCGTCAGAGGAGCTTTGACAGAACTGAAACAGGACTCTGACCATTACCAGGTAAAATGCCACACAAGGGGTAGGAAGTAAAAATCACTTTCTTTATTTGCCCAATTATTGATTTCAATATTAGCGGCTCTTGAGTCTTAGAAGATAGGATGTGGGAATAGTCAAGAAATGTTATTATTTCACCCAGTAGGAGTTAAGAAGGAGTTACTTTCTTCAAAATTTAGATGTTTTTCTTGTCCAGAGGTAAAGGGGACTGCACGTGCCTTCCTTTTCCTCTTTTAGGATTATAAAATTCTTCAAATTTTGTTTAGGTGTTAAGTATAATTAGCTCTGGAGAGTCTTACCCTCTCAGGTTGATTACCTCTTGTTCCTGCAGGAGGTCAGTATCTGTGCACTATAGCTTTCAACCAGCATTGGTTTTTCCAAGAAGAAAAAGAATTTTGTGTGGCTGCTTCAAGATTGTCTGGCAACCTTACAACAGCATCTATGATTTTAGGTTTTTGTCTTTACACGTTAGATGTACGGTTCTTAATATCTTCCAACATGCTAGTTTAGTATTATTTTGGTTTTAAAACCTTGTATTTTAGTGTGTGTGGTGGTATGTCCCAACATGTCAGACACATCAAAGCCTCCCCAACCATTTCTGAACCTCAATTTTGATTACACAATCCACTGGCCTAAGGAAAGCTTCGCCGCACATACTTGCATGGACTCCTCCAGTCACCAACTGGCACTATAGGAATATGCTAGATTTCTGTACCAGCTGATAGGGCAGTCAACTCTGTACTGGTTAGGCGAATCAGATCCCTGTACTTTCAGGCAGCTTTTATGCAAGCCCAGATTCGATCTGCACAATCTGAAGCTCTGGGATGTGTCATAGAAGATAGGACACCGAAATAAACAATAAATGTTATTGGATCAACAAGCCGATCACCTGATTCTGATATCATCCCACCAGCACACCTTTGGCTAACCTCACCCTCCAATCTTATCTCCTTTTTTTTCTCTACAGAGCAGAAATAGGAGTAACTTTCTTCAGAATGTACTAGTTTTGCTTGTCCAGAGGTAGAATGGACTGTACATGCCTCCCCTTTCCTCCTTTACGATTACAAGCTTCCTCAAATTTGTCTTTTTGGTGCTTAGCATACTCAGCTCTAGAGAGTCTTGGTCTAATTACGTCCTTGTTCCTGAAGGAGTTCAGTTTCCAGGTCAGTATCTGTGCACTAGCAATCAACCTACATTCGGTTTTTCCATGTGATCTCACTCTCTAAGATCCGAAGAATTTTCTACGGCTGCTTCACTGTGCTGGTTAGGCCAGTCGAGCCCCTGTACCATCAGGCAGCTTGATGTGCAAGCCCAGACTTGATCTGTAAGCGCTGGAGTTTAGAATCTAGGTGACGCCAGGAGGACCGACATGAGTACAAAACATAGAATGTGTGTAATGAGTATTGTGTGTTAGTGCTTGTTGGTGATCGGCGTGATGATGAGCTAGGGGCACGGTGGGGTCGCTAAGCCCATCAGCCGCACGCTACAGCTGCCCTCGCCGGAAATAAATACATTTAAGTATAAAATGCATGTTTGTTGTGTGTGAACGATGCAAAAATTAAAAAATCAACATGAAACTTTAACAATACAATTTACTCCATAGTACAGTATGTTCATGTAATGGGCATATACTCAATAGTTTTGCCAGTTACACCATCCAATGGGTTAACGTGAAAACTTTCAACTCAATCGGTTAAGCCGTTCTAGAGATATATACAGTAGAATCCCGATATTTAGAGTTGAATGGGGCCGAGAGTACCTCGGATTGTGAAAAACTGGAATTACACGGAATATGTAGAGGTTATGATAAAACTACTATTTATAGTCCTCGTATCTCCGAAAAAATTAAAGTTTTATTAAATAATACACTATTTTGCATTGAACACTGAGGTAAAAAAGTAATTTTATACACAGTAAAAAATAGAAACTTACTTATTAAAGAAATCATAAATAGTTTTTTGTTTAACTACACTGCAACGTTTACGAGCTGCGATGTCACGCCAGGGGGATACGGCAGGGCCGGGAAAAATTTGTTTCGATGTTTTTTTTTATATACAGCAGAACTTGGATAATTCGAAAGTCTTTAATTCGAAATTACCGTTAATTCGAAGTTTCGGTTCGGTCCCTTGAACTTTATATGATATCAATGTAAAACCATTATGGATAATTCGAAGTCAACTTCTTTAATTCAAAGTTTTTTTCACTAAAAATAACTCTTGTGCTGTGAAAGGGATCGCTGGATAAATAGGTCACTGTCTGGTAGAAAGGGGGCTGGACATAGGGGGCAGGACTTACACTTATTGTAATTCTAGGCGCGGTACCGGTTTCCAAGAATTTTGCCTTCCGAGAATTCTCTATAGGTACCGATACTGTAGTTTGTCATTGATGCTCTGCCCAATCTGTGTCTGTTATTAATTCTCGACAAAACCTTTTGTAAACAGAAACGAACAATCATTTTGTTTATTGACACTTGTACTGCGCATAACTCTATCCCACTTATATGAACGTTAAGGTTGTTTTTTTCCCCCCGAACATGACTTTAGCTGTAGGCCTACAGCCAATGGATCAGGGCATTATAAAAAATGTTTTAAGCATTTATACCGGATACTTATTGTACAAACGCTCTTGACAGATTCATTGGAAAACAAAAATTTAAAGATCGGTACCCTACAAGCAGCTAGAATGAGTACAATGCATGGTCACATTCAATGCTATTTGTGGCTCGAATTACACGGAACTTCGGATTATCGAGACTCAAATTACCGGGACTCTACTGTAACTATAATTTAGTAAAAAATCAAAATGGCGAGTAACAAGTAAAAGAAGCGTTTCTGGACATATGTTTATAGGAAGTTTTTTCTTTATTTTAACCCGTACCACCTATCCCTGAATCATCTCCGTGCATTACAAAATCACCTTGTTTGCAATGCAACCTTATCTAAATATATTGCAATCCTAAGCAGAATGAAATGTTGCAAAATCATCAGTACAGGGGCGAAGTGGTTCCCCACAAAACAAACCTCCCTAAAAAATAGGGACGATGAAACTGCACCGATATCTTAAGTACATTTGAAATGATAAAACTGCCCCGCTCATTAAAGAGGATCAAGAAGGGTCGCCTCGCCAGACCAGAAATGCCTGTCCCTGCGTTATTATTTGTGTCCCTGCATCCTGTCAGTGACTGCAGTCTTCTAACTGCCACCAATATCAGGAATTACTAGTTGATAAACTTTATAGTGTAATACAATCGGTTGTATTATTAGGGGTTAGGTTAGGTTGTCTATGGCAGTTTTAGAAGACTGCAGTTACTGACAGGACGCAGAGACAAAAATAATTCTCTTTTTTTTAGGAGGCGACCCTTCCTAATCCTCTTTAATGAGCGGGGCAGTTTCATCGTTTCAAAAGTACCCAAAATGTCGGGGCAGTTTCACTACGCCCTAAAAAATATGTTTGCCTACATTTTACATAGTATAATCACAATTACAAAAGTCAGAAATATTGCACAGCTGAATTTACCGATATTAGTCCAAATGGTCTGAGCTAATATTTTACGCTGACGCTTTGGCAACTCTAACCTTGCAGTGCCCGAGTCAGCAGTGCAAGTGCGGAAGGTAATTTTCTTCCTTAATGAACTTAAAGTCTTGGACAAGACCTATCAAGGTACAGGAAAGGTTGGTTCTACTGACTCTCTTATATCCATTTAACCCAACCAATCAGTTGGCAAAATCAGAAAATCATAAACTTTCTCTATAGAATTATTCCTCAGTATAATAGATTTAACTTTAAATATTATTATTTTAAGCTGAAAAAGTTAATTAGTATCAAGCTGGTTTCTATGAAGTCACAATTGTAAAACTGTTCTCTATCAGTGGTACTCTGCAGTCCTGTGCAAGTAATTACAAAGTTATTATTTATTTATATTATTATATAAAATCTGAATGGTAATATCTCAAATCATTCTTCTAAAGACTATTTGCACCTGACAAAATTTAAATAGGTATATCACAAAAAAGTTTTGAAAAAAATATGTACTGCAAAATTTTACTGCTGAAAATGCTCAAAATATTCTTATTTCTAGTTTGATCATTTAAAAATTTTCCAAACAACCTGGAAAGTTACCCTCCCCAATTTATGCCCTGGGTCCGCCCCCGTGGAATTGTGTATTGCACTGCTAATACAATTGTTTAATTTAATCATAATTTGATATAAAACCAGTGTATAACACGTTAAGATTATTTGTGTTATCAGCGAATTTCCATATAGGAAAGATGCGCTATTGCAGTGAAACTTAAGGTGAGACCTAAGGTCGGAAGAGGTAAATGAGCACTGATCATTGTCCCCAGAACACGTTTTGGGGTGTCGTTAAACATTATATATATATATATTTACTATATACGCTATGTGTTCGCTCTCCAGCGGCCGCATATTAAGTACGATTTGGTGCACATGTTAGTTATCTACATCGCTCGGACGAGTTCGTTAGCCAAAAAAATCCAACAACTAGAAGCACGTTTTTCAATTACTTAAACGTTAGAGAATGAAACGTGTTTAGAGTTTTATCTAACAAAATAAATGTAGGATAATATTCTGCACATTTTATTTTTTTACACGACCTTACAGCTCGCTTCGGTTCCCCCAAATCGATCAAAACGTAAAATACCATAAATGTAAACAGTTCAAATCCACGTTGGGGCTCTTGCGATCCGAGGCCCAACGACCAAGTTTGTATGCTGTAAGCGAAGCAAAGCAGACCATAAGCCGAGGCCTCAAGGACGACTCGCAAAGCGAGTTTATCCGCTGCGAGTGTAATGAAGCAGCATGTGAGCCGGTGCTGGAGGCTGAGTTACAAATATTTTGCTAATATATTTCGTACGCACAGAGGCAGCAAGTCAACGCATTCGTGAGTAAAACAATTCCAAAAATAGTTGGTTGAACCCTGCAATATACAAATTTAATTTTGGAAATTCGCTCAACTCACCTCAGTGCTTCAGCCAGCGTGGTCGAATTATTTAGTGCGTGACGATGCCCTGTGGGGGTCGAGCTCGATTGGAGCCGTCCTCGGAGTAGAATATTCCACACCATGTTTAACAATCACAAAGCAGTTACTTAACCCCAATTTTCAAATGTATTATTTAAATAATTAATATTAAAAATTGTCTGCAGGACATAGTTCACAGCGCAGTGGGAGAGCATGCACCACCAACAGCTAGCGGAGCAGGTGCCCACGAACATGGTCATCACGAACATGGTCACGACCATTCAGTAAATACTGATTTCAGTCATGGTGCCAAGTCCGGCCACCATGCTCACCAAAACCATCATCATTATCATGGTAAGAGCAGCGAGGAGAGCAGTGAAGAGAAGAAAGGATAAACATTATTATAATAAACTGTGTTGTTTTGTTAATATTGTAATAAAAAAGTTTTACAAACTTAAATCATTTAATTTGTACCTTTGTTTTAATCCAAGCTTATGTTTTGTATTCTTCTATACTCGGATAAGCAAAATAATACCGACTCATCCACCACAGTATCTCTAGCAAGGCATAACTGAGATTTTGCATACTGGTTCTATCCTGAGCTAAAGTTCTCACTGAGAAAACATTTCCGGAAATTACCCTACATGTGTTGAATATACTTTTGGAAGTGAGTTATGTATTTCTTTAATAAAATATACGCAGGGTATTTCAAAATTAATGTTGTGGTTTAAGGCTTTGTAGTATTTATTACATTTATAACTTACAGTTATAAATAATACATCAAACGAAAGAGCAACTCAAAGAGTTTTGTCATTACACTGCTTCCTCTGTCTTGCGTTAGAAGCAAAGATGGTGACTGTTAAACAGAAAGCTTTTTGTGTTTTACAGTTTGCAAGGACTGAATCTGTAGTTACAGTGTA
>JAGFPH010000335.1:506601-527341 GCA_018207615.1 Philaenus spumarius | reverse complement strand
TTTTGTGTTTTACAGTTTGCAAGGACTGAATCTGTAGTTACAGTGTAACATGCGTTCTGTGTTAAATTCAAATGTAATCCTCCAAGTGTTAATAACACCCGCAGATGGTATCATCAGTTTGAAGACACCGGCTGTCTTTGCAAAGGGAAGAGTATGAGACAACCAAGGTGACTGAAGAATGTGTTGAACGAGTGAGAGAGTGTTTCACGCATAGCCCCAAAAAATCTGTTCGCAAGGCTAGCCGAGAATGAGTAATTCCAGTGATGTCTGTGAGGATAGTTCTAAGGAGACGCATACAACTACGTTCTTATTGTTTGCAGTTGTTACACGCTCTAAAGCCTACAGTGTGTGTGCCATTTTTTTAAACGATATGTTGCTGCGTAGCGACGAACATTTTCTGGATCGTGTCGTTTTCAGTGATGAATTGACATTTCACCCAAGTGCGAAGTATATACACCAATAATGTGCGCATCTGGGGATCAGCAAATCCCCACAAGATGGTACAGTTGCAACGAGACTCCCCCTAAATTGAATGTTTTTTGTGCCATATCACGGCGGACAGTTTATGGGCTTTCTTTTTTTACTGAAGCAACTGCAACTAACCGGTGTTTCTTATCTTGATGCGCTACAACTGTGGATCTTTCCTCAAATTGAAGAACCTGAACTAATTTAGGTAGCGAGATGGTGCTTCGACTCACTGGTATAATTGAGTACGCGGTTGGTTAAACGACATTGTACCCGATCGCTGGATTGGACCCAACATGCCGGATGACAGCTTGTTTCGCACGCCTCCACTTTCACCCGATCTGAAGCCGTGCGATGTTTACCTTTGGGGGGTTCATAAAGGATCATGTGTATGTGTCTCCGCTACCAGCTGACCTACCCAACTTGACAGGATTGAACAGTTACTCCAAACACACTGAACAAGGTTTGGGACGAACTTGGTTATCGGCTCGATTTGTGCCATGTGATGAATGGTGCTAATGCTTGTAGGAAAATAGCTTCAGTTACTCCTTTCATTTGATGTATTAATTAATTTTGTAAGTTAAAAGTAATAAATACTACAAAGCCTTAGAACTCTGATATTCATTTTGAAATACCCGATATTTTTAAAAAAAAGGTGGCAATAAAATATATAAAAATCTGTTTTTTGGGTAGCCATTTTGTAATGTATGACCAGAGTTTATACGCAAACCCATTCAAATTTAAAAGCCTTCATTCAATTATTTGCAGTTAAACTGCACCTCCTTGGCAGCAGATTAAGTGCTGTACAAAGTACAATTCCGTTTTAAATTCCATCTAACTTAACCAGCAACAAGCTCCAAATCTTTTATATCTGAAAGATAAAACTAATAACCTTTTCACTGCGTAGTAGTCAATTTGCGATTTTTACCGTTCACTGCGTAAATCGACTTCAGCCCACAACGTTAGAAAAACTTTTCCGTTGGCTGCGATTATAGTCCCAACTGAACAGAAATGATGTTATTTAGCCTCGAGAAGGTGCTGCTCCCTGTTTCTAAGCCAGTGAAACTTTGTAGTGTCACATGTTTTTGTTGACAGTTGATGTTTCAACCGGGTGTTTAGTGAAGGTTATATCGCGGTTGTAATGATTTCAATTGGTTCTAAGTGTGTGTTTATGATATTTAATTATATTGCTAGTATATATTGCGGGTGGATATTTGTTTTACGTAATTAAAGTTCTGAAGTGATTTAGTGTTGGCTTAAGAGGCCTATTTTATTATAATGTAAGTACAAGTACTGTATTGGTGATTAATTCTAACCTACTTCATAATGAATGAATATTTAAAATAATAACCAATACTCTTTTAAAACATTATTTTAAAGTATTCACAATAACAAAATTATTATTACAATACCATATTCCATTATAGAAACAAAATTTATTGACATTATTTCAACTTCAAGAAAGTGTAATTTCTGTGTGTTAGCTAGGCTTGAATTATATGTTACTGTATCTTTGCTACTTATTACACAATTATTAATGCATGCTTATAAATGTTATCTTATACATATTTTAACCCTCCAAGTGCTAAAGTCGCACATGCGATGTATAAAAGTCACGTTACAGTGCTAACGTCGCACATGCAATGTTTGCGCAACACATTTTGTAAATGTGTACGACGCTGCTATTTTTAATACAATCGGATACTTCAATGTATGGTTGTGTTTTTATAAAGAGTCACTTTATTATAATTCAGAGTTTCATAGCGATATCGACTCAAACAAACCTTCGGCAGAATTGTCAAATCAACTATCTAATCATGTAGTAACGCGTAGATAGACGCTCGGAACTCGGATTTTGTTTATCCACTAGTTGTTATTCATTTTTAGTTTCAGTTTAGATCAGTTTATTTTTATTTGTTTTTGTAAATGTTTATTCATTTTTGAAGTAATTATGACTGAACTTAGCAATTTAAGTGCTATTAGAGGTGCGTTTGAAAATAGTGACTTTTAGAGAATTTGAACTGTAAATATTTTTTCATCTTTTTTTTTCTTGTATATAATGTGTGTGTTATTCCTTTATAACAAATTAAAACCATAAATATTGGGCCTAGACGGTACTTTTATATCTTTAGAGGCAAGTTTTTCTCCTTTGTGTGAAAAAGTCATTTTTTATAAAAAAAAACAGATTTTTTTCAGCAAAGTAGTAGTGTTATGTATATTTCTATTCACCTTAAAATTGTGCAACTTTTGGCTATATTGGATTTTCTACATTACTTTTGTTTACATATTTTGAGTGAGTGGTTTTAGAACACAAAATGTTTTTATTTTTACTTTGGTCAACAAAAAAAGTATAAAAATTATAAGGTAAGCCTGTTAAGGTATTTACTGTAAAGAGCATGTAATTGTGATTAAAATGATGTATAATAAGTCTTACTTTACTGTTAGTGAATATTTTATAATGATTTTAGTTAATACACTTGGAGGGTTAATATTAAACTGTTATGGATTAATAATATTTTCATTGTTTTTTATAGTAAATATTATTTAATGTGAATATTTAAAAATATTTAACATTTTATTAAATTTCCATGTTTTTAGGGTTTAAATCAAGTTTTTCACACACACAAAATTATTTTTTAAATGAAAATAATAATATATATTAATGCAAGATATAGTAATAAAGAGATATTTGAGTAAAATAAACCTTAATAATTAAAAAATTAAAAATTTCACTCATAGTTGCAAAATATAGGGAGCTGCTTTGATTTTAATACCCAGCGAAAAGGTTAAATAATACTGAAACATTTATTATAATAAATTGAAACAATTAAACTATACAAATAAGCACAAAACACCACAACACATTTCTAAAAACCGTTAATAAACAACATAAAATATCTAAATATTACCATTTTGGTATTTGATTATTTTGTTAAAAAAATTACCCGACCCGCGACGTGCAGAAGCTACAGTTATGACTTTACAGGAATATGACTGAACTGAGTTTGAGTGTTCTACTACTGTTAGCACTATGCTGGAGAAGAGACAGTATTGGGAGGCAACAACCAGGCTGTGTAACTAGATCCTGGCACAAAATGAGCAAGAGATCTGGGTAAAAGAGCTGAGATAATGAAGCAGAGATACTGAAGAATGAGACTAAAGGCCCCATTATGAAGTACCATAATGAGAAAGCGGTTCCGTGATGGTGTGCTCAGAGTTGAAGAAGGGGGTTTTTAGTAGTGAACTGGAGAAACAGGACTCCTACACTCAGTACGAAAAGTATTTTCCTCTTCGCTACCTATATAACAAATTTAAAGAGTTTTAACTTTAAACTTAAGCTCACAACAACTAAGCAATTATATATATGAGATTTCGTTAGTAACTAAGTAATGATAACTTTGATTAAAAACATTATACAAATCTGTCAAAATAAAACTTCTTGGTTTTCATATCTCAATATTTAATAAAACCACCTTAATCATTTTATCAAATAAATTCAATCATTATTTATTTAGCAGCTAGGAGACAATTTTGTACATTATATTACCCATGTCACTACTTGTTTTGATTGAAAGCATTTAATACATTTTTTAATTTCTAAGAGCAATAATTCTACAACCCTTTCAGAACATAAATCAAAGAATTCAATTTTGTGGACAATTTACTTTACTTTATATGATCACTCTCCACTTCAATTAGTTGATAATTACCTGCAAAGACATCCATTGCGCTGCAATTTCTTCTGTTCTTGGCTGAGAATGAGATGTAATTTGTTTTTTTTTCCTTCAAAATTTATCATATAAAGTTTGCTAAATAATCTAAGGTTTGATTTAAAGATATGAAAGATTTAATCTCTACTGTGAAATGATGTTGGTCAGATATTATAAGGGTAGTATCATCTGCATACATAAGAGCTGAGCCCCAACTCAAATTTAATGGCAGATCATTCGTATAAAAAGAACAAACAGGTCCCAGGATCGACCCTTGAGGTACACCATGGTTAACTGTAATTATAAAATTATTCACAATTTTCACCTGCAAACAATGTGTATTGCAGCTTTAGCTGCTACGTAGTACCTATTTAGTTTGTACTGATCATAACGAGCAGATAAAAGGATTTCTTCTAAACAGCTGATCCGAATTAAGTCAATTTCAATTTGTGAGATTTAATGCAGGACAAAGTCTTACACACAAACATACACTTCTTTTTAGAAATAGTGTACAAACACTGTAGGAACCTTGAAATAGGTAAAAATAACTTTTATTTCTGACCGATTAAGTAACTTACCTATACTGTAAGGTTAATTATTCAAATTTTATTTTCCAGGTGGCAACGCCTTATGGATATACCAACATATAAATAAAACTATCAATAATTCGTATCATATTTATAGCTTAGCTTAACTATTATTTTAACCGTGAGGCAGGCCATATTTTAACACGTTTTTATTAGTTCGGTTTCTGTCACGTCTGTCTGTCTGTCCGGGTGGAACTTTGCAAACAAGTTTAAACTAACTTCCCGATGAGTTAGAGACTTAAAATTTTAAATATAGGTCAGAACTGGATAACAATGCAATATTCAATCGGAGTACGGTTTCCATCATATATGTCTGTCTGTCTGTACGGTCTGTCTGTACGGGTGAAACTTTGCAAACGATGTTAAACTAACTTCCCGATTATCTAGAGACTTGAAATTTTAAATATAGGTCAGAACTGGATGACAATACAATATTCAATCGGAGTTCGGTTTCCATCATGTATGTCTGTCTGTCTGTATGGGTGAAACTTTGCAAACGATGTTAAACTAACTTCCTGATGATCTAGAGACTTGAAATTTTAAATAGGTCAGAACTGGATGACAATACAGTATTCAATCGGAGTTTGGTTTCCATCATGTATGTCTGTGTGTCTGTTTGTCTGTATGGGTGAAACTTTGCAAACGATGTTAAACTAACTTCCCGATGATCTAGAGACTTGAAATTTTAAATATAGGGTCAGAACTGACAATATATAGGTTAAATATGACAATACAATATTCAATCGGAGTTCGGTTTCCATCATTCTGTCTGTCTGTAGACTAAAAAGCAGAAAATAATTACTTAATTTTTTTTAAATTTAATATAGCACGTTTTTTAAACAAACTAAAAAGTATAAAATAATTTTCCGTTTGCCCTTCTAAAATATTGAGGGCGAATTTTTAGTGGCTAAGGAGATATTTATAAGACTTGAAGATTAAAAAACGTGTGGCGCAGCCAATAGATACTAGAAGTAGATAATCCAGATAAATTCACAACTTTCAGTGCATTGGATATGGGGTTAATTGTAATGTAATTTATTTACTCCTCATTAACTATCATGGGTTGCTTGCGCCCCACATGTTTTAATCTTCAAGTCTTATAAATATCTCTTTGGCCACTAAAAATTCACCCTCAATATTTTAGAAGGGCAAACGGAAAATTATTTTATACTTTTTAGTTCATTTTAAAAACGTGATATATTAAATTTTTTTTAAATTTAAGTAACTATTTTGTTTCATAATAATAGGCCGCTCCACTACAAGAAAGTTGATAACTGTCTCTGCAGATATATTTTACAATTATTTATTTTCTGCTAATTCGTGGGATATTACCATCTGCAATTAGTTTGGTTAGGTCACATTCTATCAATCGACAGACTAGTTGTTTCTAATCAAGCTCAGTGATGTGCAAGCTTTCAGTTAAATTTGTGTATAAGGACTATTGACAGAAATAATTAATTAATGGCAATTTTACTGTTGGAATTCTTATCATGCAAGCTAGGTGGCGCTACCTATAAAAACTACTTATTGTAAGAGTAATTATTTATTTATCCAGCTTCCCCTAGATTACAGAGTTTGGCATTGCCAATGCAATGTATGAATTGTCAACAACTTACATCAATAACAAATGCACAAAACCAAAAAGTACAGAAGAAGCTACAGCAGAAGGAGTGTCTCAGACACATACACTAAACAATTTGAGGAGTTTAGTGTCTGAGGTGCCTCGGGTTTCATGGTTGTGCAGTAAAATCCTATCATGAAATATATGTTTATTTGCATGAACAAAATTTAGTAATTCATATATATATATATGTAAGGAATGGACATAATGAACATTTCTTCTCTGTGCCCTGCTCCTACCATAATTCTAACTACTAGTTTCTGAATTTTAAATATTTTACGTGCCTCAAGACAATTGTTAATCAAATTAACATAATCATAATTACATAATATAATCAGTGATGACAATGGAACAGAAATATTGTTTGATAACATTTCACTAGGAGCAACTTAAAAACTAAGCCCTGCCACTAGACTAGATAAGAAAAAAATTCGAGCCCGTTTATTAATCATGTTTTAAATTATTTTCTTACACTTTAGGAAATACAAGAAGTTATAACAATTTTTAGTCACCATTCTGAATATTGATATACTAATTAAAAATGAATTACCTCAACATCATCAAATGTTGTCGACTCATGAGTAAATAGGTTTAAGCAATACGGGCGTGTAAATGTTTGTGTAATATGACAAAGGGAAACCTGAAAAGACCTTGAAAATGGCTGCGTAACCGAAAAGGTCATCGTTTAACTATGAAAAAAGGAATATTGAAGATGGTAAGTCCTATATTTAATAAGTTATAAATGCATAACTTAAAGAAATATGATTACCACCATTCGGTGGCATCAAAAAACAAAACTAAGTAAAACAAACATTTTTTTCTGTTTGGAAGGGCCAATAGTTTCAAGTGGAAAACAATATTCTGATTTTCAATGAAACATTTAGCCTGATATATCACACACTTCTAATTATGTTTTATTTCCACTGTCATTTCTTTTTCTTGTAAGTGTTAGTTGGATTCTTTTGCAATGGATTAAAATGTGCTCTGCTGTTTTGAAAACACTGTAGTGTAACGATCATAGTTGCATAACTAAAGCAAACCACTTTGCACCCTTAATGTTCTTAAGCAACCTTACGCCAAAGTAAAGCGTATAGTATCCTCTGCCCCTTTCCCTACCACAAACTTTGCCACCAGAAACGCAAATCCAAAATCATCATAAAATATAGGGTGTTCCATTATAACTTTAAGCGTTATAAAGTTTTTTTTAACAAATTATTAATAAAACGTGTTAAAAAAATTGGAAAACAAAAATATTTGAAGTTCAAAATAAAAATAAATATTTCATTTGATTAAAAAGAGTATATTATGTGAACTATCCTTTAATTATTACTTAATAATCCGTTTTCTTTCTTCCATAAATCACCATAACTAACTTTCATCTTGTAATGTAGTCTTGCATTGAAATAGTTTTACCGTAGTCTATAATGATATCAAAGTTTTAAACTCATTGCAAACAGTGCTTAATAGTTGCTAAAGGTATAATTTAAAACACGTGAAGTTAAAAGTTAGTGAAAGAAGGTGCAGTAATTTAAATAATCACCAGTATAAAACTGGTTCAACAATTATACAAATTATACTACCTACACTCAAGGTTTGACCATCATTCTCCAAAAAATTCAACAAAGACTCAAAATTCGAGTGGAGTTTTAAAAAAAGAAGAAAACTACCATGTGCTTCTGCTGTCTTAGAATATAAAATCTAACCTGTTTAGACATTTTTAAGAAAGTTTCTAACACGTAAACTATGTATTTCTTAATTGGGCTATGATTTCTTGGACATTAAAATTTAAAAGATTTAGTGATCATATAAAATTGGGTGGCAAAGACATGTAAATTTTGGCAAAACAGTCTCCCAGACTCATTCTAAATAATTATTAACTATTGTTTTTAAATACACATATTAATTTTTTAGCAAATTACTTTTGATCAGGTTTAGACCTTAAATTTGTATCATAAAAAGGTTGGCCAATAAAAAGATATATAAATAAATGTGTACATAAATATTTACACTGAGTGTTCATAAAATCCCTTCATTATTTCTGTTACTGAAAATAAGTTAACAAACAGAACGTATCTTGTGTTGCTATATGGTTTTGGGGGGGGGGGGGGCTATGCAGGTAGGGGGATTAACAATTTAAAATGTAGAGGTAGGTCATGTAATAAATACATCATTGTAAAGCTTATTAAATGAGAAACAGAATGGTGCAAACTAGAGCTTAGTATCTATAAGCTTCGTTTCAAAGTAATGGACAATCAAAATTTTGGAAAATTACATTTTTGTCATAACATTTAAAGCTGGTTATTAATGAAATATTATGAATTAGTAAGTTGTAGGTTGAAGTTAAATGTAACACATTTTAGAAATAGAATCTGTAAATAAATGTAGTACAGTACCGTACCACTAATTTATCTGAGTTTCTATTTGTACTTGAAAAACTTTGGAGAAAAATGTAAATGAAACCGGGAATGCAACCCTTGACCTTTGCTCCTGACTTTCTCTACTGTATGAGTAACTGATAAGCACCACTTTTCATGTACTGATAGGAATAAAAAAAAAAAAACATTGGGTGTGCTTAATACCACACGTTCGAAGTGATAACTTCTATGACCGATTTATATTTTTATCAGTATTAATATTAGAAGAGAGTAAGGGTCAGCAAATTACACAAGCCAATATATTGTCAAAAAATATTATATCATATTTTGAAATTGCATAATTAATTTTCAAATAACAAATTATTCTTAACTCCTAAAAATTGTAAGTAATTTAAGTATATTTTCAGTTATCAGTAAATCTGCAGAACATTATATTTAATATATTTTCTCACTTTATACATTACACTTTTAATTCCCATTTGTTTAATTGAAAATAGAGTGAAGTCTTTAGCTTTGAATGAAAAAATGTAATGTGGTTTTAAATTTCCTAAAGTTTATAGGAAATTTTCAAAATTGTTAATTACCGGTATTTAAAATTGTTAATTATCTTAACAACTGTATATTTTTCAAAAAATAATATGATTTCCCTTCTGTCTATCAGATTTTAAAATGTGCAAGTTATAAATTTTCCATTTAAAAAAGTTATGGAAAAATCCTCAAATAATAATAATTCGACCACTGACGTGAGTAAAAACCAAGCGAGCTATAAGGTCGCGTAAAAAAACAAAATGTGCAGAATAACATCCTACATTTATATTTTTAGAAAAACTCTACAAAATTTTCATTCTCGTAGTAAAAATCTCAAAAAATAGTTACTTCCGGTTGTTGGATTTTTTTGGCTTACGAACTCGTCCGAGCGACATAGACATCCAACATGTGTACCAAATTTGGACCAAATCGGACTTAAAATGCGGCAGCTAGAGTGCGAACACATATATATATGAATTTTAATGACACCCCAAAACGTGTCCTGGGGACCACGATCGGTGCTCATTTGCTACTCCCGACCTTAGGTCTCACCATAAGGGCCACTGCAATAGCTCATTTTTCCTATGGAAATTTGCTAATATATATAATTGTAACTGTCAATGTACTTACTGACTTTCTGTATTAACGAATCCAACACTCTTATCTATATCATGAGTCACTTTCTATGTATATAGTAATATACGTGGAAAGAGGTGACGAAATATTTACAACAGAAATCTTATCTTCTAAAGCGAGAGATAATTGTTTGTCTGCTAAATGGATCTGGAATCTCCGTCTAAGGATTTTTCATTTTTTGATTTTAAATGGGGCTTTTGGCCACGAGAAATCGATTGGAAATGGTCACCAGTCTGGGAAAATTCATTTTCTACGTCTTTTTATTAAATTAAAAAGTGAAATTTGTCCATTTTAAACAATACAAAGCACAGCTAATGCAAATGTTTTCAATGCCATTACAATAATCATCTGCTTTCTTTTAAACTGTATATTTTATTAGAGGTAAGCCTAATGTTGTATCTATTTATAGTTACCATGGCAACGAATACTTCTGCTAAATAAACATACCCTTTATTTAGTTGTTTAATGTTATAGGCCTAACCTAAACGATGTTCACGGAAATTTGCAATAATAGTTATTGACGTGAGCGAACTAGGCCCTAGGCCTAAATCGATATTGAAATATTAAACTTTAATTTAGGCCTGACTTATTTCTGAGGCATAGCGTTGAGATTATGGTTAATCCTTTAAACTGTATTTTTATTACAGGTAAGCCTAATGTTGTATATACCCTTTATTTAGTTGTTTAATGTTATAGGCCTAACCTCAAAACTCAATAATCCAATATTTATTATTGAAATCATAGCCCTGCTTATAATCGAGCTTTAGCTCGGTCTCCTGGTACTTTTAGTACTATTAAAAAATAAGACAATGATTTTAAGTTATATTTTGTACTTATTCAAATTAACTGTTAATCTATTCAAATTATACTAAAAGTATTCAAACGGCCAAATAAAAACCGTTAAAATGCTCACCGATGTACAATTATACTTCATCTCCACGCTCTCACTTGTGTCTCCACAAAAAGTTGTGTAACGCGAGATTTCAGAAACATAAACAAGCGAAAGAGACCAACGGGACCAATAGAAGTTATCACTTCAAAAACACCTCCGTCATTTTATTCCTGATATTTATTGTTGCGATAGAACTCAGATTTGCTTTTACAAATGAAGACGAGGTTGAAATGTTTTTTTGGAAGTAGAAGAACCTGCTTTGGTGTTATAATAAAAATATAATTTTCCACAACTTTGATTGTCCATTTACGTTGAAACAAAGTAAGATATTAAGCTCTAGTTTGTGCCATTGTTTCTCTTTTAATAAGCTTTTCAATGGTGTATTTTACATGACCTACCTTTATATTTGAAATTGTTAACAACCCAAAATCATAAAGGGTCGATGTCAAAAAATGTGTCCTATTACGCAACACAAGATATACACAAAGTTTTGTTAACTTATTTTTAGTAACAAAAATAATGAGGTAAAGGGGCTTTATATGAATACTCTGTATATTATCATTGCATTGTTATTATGACAGATATTTTCTGATTTAAGATATACCTGTATAAGTTAACTAGGGGCTCTGCCCCTGGACGCTTCGCGTCCCAACCCCGCCTCGGCCTCAGATGGCTGCTTCGCTTAGCTCGCAGTTGGAAAATTCGCTAAAGAATCTTGTTAATCTTTGGCTCGTTTGTACATAGGTGACCGAGCACAAATCAGCTGTTTTATTTGGCAGTTGACTCAAACTCATTAAACATTATCTCCATAAGATTAACATGGAAAATTTGAAGGATTGTTTGGCGGAGCTCCTTCTTAGGTTAATAGCGGCTAAAGGGATGATTGGATTTTGAATCTGATGGAAAATCTCTTCTTTGAAATTTAATTTTCTACAACTTTTGTATTTAACATTTTTTGCTATCTCTTACCGTTTTCTTACAAAACGCGCTCAAAGTGGGAAAATGAAGAAATTGTAAAAATTCTAAAAATCATTCCCGCCTAAAAGGTGCTTCCAAAATTAAAAAAAGTTAAATTATGGCAATTTTTCCAAAAGTTTCTCGTCGAGAGCTTTAATTCAAGTATAAGGTTGAGGGGGGTCCGAATACGGGAAGTGCCTAATAATTAATGTCAGTGAATCAGTGAAATCGGCTAGCTTTAAAAACGTTTGGCGGAGCTTCCCTTCTCGGATGAATAGGGGCTAAATGGATGATTGGATCTTAAATCTGATGAAAAATCGTTAGTCTGAAATTAAATTTTCTACAACTTTTGTATTCAACATTTTTTGCTATCTCTTACCGTTTTCTTACAAAACGCGCTCAAAGTGGGAAAATGAAGAAATTGTAAAAATTCTAAAAATCTTTCCCGCCTAAAAGGAGCTTCCAAAATTTAAAAATGTTAAATTATGGCAATTTTTCCAAAAGTTTCTCGTCGTGAGCTTCAATTCAAGTATGAGGTCGAGGGGGATACGATTACGGGAAGTGCCTAATAATTAATGTCAGTGAATCAGTGAAACCGGCTAGCTTTAAAAACGTTGGGCGGAGCTTCCCTTCTCGGATGAATAGTGGCTAAATGGATGATTAGATCTTAAAACTGATGAAAAATCGTTAGTCTGAAATTAAATTTTCTACAACTTTTGTATTTAACAATTTTTGCTATCTCTTATCGTTTTCTTACAAAACGCGCTCAAAGTGAAAAATTTAAAAAATCTAAAAAATCATTCCCGCCCAAAAGGTGCTTGCAAAATTAAAAAATGTTAACTTCTGGCAATTTTCCCAAAAGTTTCTCGTCGAGAGCTTTAATTCAAGTATAAGGTTGAGGGGGGTCCGATTACGGGAAGTGCCTAATAATTAATGTCAATGAATCAGTGTTACCCTCTAGCTTTATATAAGTAGATAAACAAAACTAAAGTCTTTTTCATTAAAGGGGTGGTTTTATTTTCTTTTAAAAGAGGGATATTTTTTAATTATGTAGTATATACCGGGTGTCTGGAAAGGGCTTAATTTCAACTAAACAGGTTACATAGGGTAACCTGATTAAATGTAATCGATTGTATAAATAAAACTATTCTAGGATATATGGTATCTGAAATTTTTGTCCGCCATATTGGATTCAAATTTTCTTTAAATAGTTACATAACCATACAGCACATCATTTCCATGTGAAATTTAACGAGAAAAGCAATGGTGAAACCCGTTTAACGATATCTTCAACTGTTCTTTAGATTTGAATCATTAAAATTTTAAGATCAAGTAAAAAACGGCTATCACCAACCTCTGTCTACATTTAGTATTAACGACTGCAAAACATAAATTACATTTCGTTTAACATTGTAATTCTTATACTAAATACAATACTGCAAACCATTTAATAACACATGTTATTAATTAACCCTTTTAGTGCCAAAGTCCATATATACGGACAGCAAAAATAGCGTTGAAAAATGCCAATGTCTGTATAAAGGACGGTGTCGGTACTGTTGAAAAATACCAACATCCGTATATACGGACATCTCGAAAAAAATTACTATACTTTCATTTTCTGTCAAATTTAAATATTATTACACCAAAATATTCTTAAAGAAACGTAGATTGCAGAAAAATATAGTCTTATATAGTATTCAATAGTACTAATTGACTGCAGCGAAGAAAAAGAAGGCTGTGACATTTGCGGGTCAGCTGATATAAGTAGGGACTATTCCATACACAGATGTTTAAACAAATTTGTTTCCGAGTAGAAAATCCCAAAATTTAGTGTGTTTGTCAACATTTAGTTACTTTTTCTTGTGATATCAATTGTTATTAGCAAATAATTTTTTTCAAGTGTGATTTATCATGAAATTTTTTTTTAAATTTGGAAAATATTGCTAAGTAGAGTTATATTTATATTTTTAAGTACGGTATTTTACAATTAACTAAAACGGTCTGACATTTTTCTGCAATACCAATGCAGAAATCGCTGGCATTTTTCAGACATTTGTTGAATTTTGGTTCTGGCACTAAAAGGGTTAATACATGTTATTACAATTTCGTTGTCAAAATTTGCAGATATGTATCAATATTAATTGATCACATAGTTCCTCATCTTACTCAGTTGAGTTTTTTTTTTTTTTTAGCGAGATGGAGCTCCTTCTTATTATGCTGTTTCCAAAGAGATCTTACGTAGTGGCCTCCAAGATCGCCAGACTTGATTGTTTGCAATTTTTGTCTACGGTACTTTCAGCTAGAAAAAGTTATCTCACCTTACAGCAACCGATGATGGATTAATGAGGAACTGCAATTGATACTTTGGCAATTTTTCAAAAGCACAACTTTTTTTGTTTTATTGCTATCATCGATCCAAGCTATTTATGGAAATCAATTCAAATTAAGGTGAAATTTGGATCATTAATAATTTATAACTGTTATTTTTCTTTACTTATTACAAGTTTTAACCCTAGAACTGGCATGGTTAAAGCTAAAATTGAAAAGCCTGTTTATAGCGTTTTGCAAGCATATTTTTTAAAAATTCGCCAAAAATAGTAAATGAACAAAATTCCAAAAGTGTTCAATAGCTTTTTTGTAGAAGAAACTTCAAAGAATTCGAATGTGCCACTAAAAATTAGTTTTTTTTGAAATTGTAAAAGTTATTAGCTCAAGAAACAAAAAATGTCCAGTAACGAAAGGAAAAAGTTCAACTTTAGCTACATAACAAGTAGTAAACATTTTTTGTATTTTTTCATAAGTGTAAAAATGTTTCGTAATTTAGTTCTAAATAGAACTGTATAAAAACATTTATCAATAATTTCTTATTTTGAAAAAATCTGTGTTTATGTTCCAAGTACAAGACTGCTAACAAACCTAGGCTTAGATTGAAACGTAATTTACTAATATATGCTTTGCCCAAAAATGAAATATTATTATAACAAAGTGTAGAGGATAAATCAAAGAAAAGAACGGTATAATTGTTTTTCCTTAGTTCACAAAAGTGTTCGAGTTATCTTTATTTGAATAACAAAATGACATGAATCAAATGACATTTTGCCGTGCGCAAAGGTCTTGCATTACGTGGGAACGAGAAAGAGCAATCGGTCACAACAGATCGATCTAATCATATACTTTTCTCTCTGTCTAGACTAACAAAAAAACTGGTTTATTCTAGTTTAGTTCCCATTGTTAAAAAGGTCAGTCTTTTCTCTACAAAATGGTGTAAAACCATCTGTCAAAACACATTTGATAGAGTAGGCATATTTTCTGTTGACAAATGGAAAAATTAAAGTTTAATTCATTTCATTTCCAGTGGTGCCAGTTTTATTACGATTGGATTATTGTAAGTGGGTTAAATTATCGATTATGCAAATTCTCGCTAAGGTTCGAGCGGGTTGCATTTGCGCCCGAGAGACTGCAGTCTGCCACTTTGAGGGTTAATGTTATCTGCAAATCAACAATTTGTAATGTAAGCAAATAAAATCATTTTGATAAAACGTACCATTATTTTGTTATTATGCTATTTTGATTTGATTGACAATAAAAAATTAAACTTGAGGGTACTTTTTGAAACATATCAAATTTTAGTTTTGAAAGACATTTGTAGGTGGGGTGTTAGATAAATTACTATACTCTTAATGGACTACACCCACCTTATTGCTGTTTCACTTGTATATATAACTGCTGAACAGGACACGTTGTCGTCAAATATTAAAATCTTTGAAGCAAGGCTTCATGTCACACCACAGACACAAAATCCTTTGAATAAATACAGTAGAATATACACAAACACGTTTTGCGAAGAACAAATAACACTTCGCGTCCTCAGGTAACGTAAGTCCTAGATCTTAGCGGATGTTTTTTGTTGCAACCTTTCCGAACGCGTAACACAGGTTGACTGAGTAGGAATCAATCGTAGGTCGTTCAAAGGTTCAACCCCCACTACATTGGTATTATTAAAAATTCATTAACTATTAAAAATTGTTTTAATAAATTGAAACCTAAAAATATCGATTTGGATAGCAAGAACTTTGTGTACAACTTACCCTGTCAGTGTGGGTCATCGTATGTGGGACAAAATTCTCGTCCATTTAAAAAACGTGTTTCTGAGCATAAAAAATGCATAACGGGCGAAGTTAATCGGTCTAAAATTGCGGAGCATGTCATAGCTAACAATCATGCTATTCTTTGGGATGAGGGATTCCAACTTCTAAAAGAGTCTAACTGGAGAAAGAGAGTTTTCAAAGAGACTGCTATAATGTCTGTGAAGGTAAACTGTATTTCCCAGCCAAGTTCCACCATTAGTACTATCTATTTCCCTTTAATTAAAAATGAAGTACAGAGACTTTTTGACAGGCTTAATGTAAGAATTAATAATACCAATGTAGTGGGGGTTGAACCTTTGAAGGACCTACGATTGATTCCTACTCAGTCAACCTGTGTTAGGCGTTCGGAAAGGTTGCGACAAAAAAACGTCCGCTAAGATCTAGGACTTACATCACCTGAGGACGCAAAGTGTTATTTGTTCTTCGTGAAACGTCGTGTTTGTGTATATTTTACTGTATTTGTTCAAAGGATTTTGTGTTGTGTTTTTGTGTGTGTGGTGTGACATGAAGCCTTGCTTCAAAGATTTTTATATTTGACGACAACGTGTCTTGTTCAGCAGTTATATAGACAAGTGAAACAGCAATAAGGTGGGTATAGTCCATTGAGAGTATAGTGATTTACATATCAAATTTTTAGTGTCCCGACATATTAATTAAAAAATAGGTAACTACCTCTTCAACTGACACCAAGAATATCAATTTGCTTTAAAGCAATCCCAACTCTGTTTTACATATTTGTTTAAATTAACATGATCTTCAGCCCCACCCCTACAGTTTTATTTTATGATAAAAAAGCAAGGAAAATTTCCATTCAAAATAAAGCTCTAGTACCATGCCATCATTTCTATTATCTTCAAGAGCAAAAACAGCAGTCATGGCATCTAGTGGAAACTAAAACAAATCAATCACGCAGCTGAACCACTGACGTGAGTGGATCGGTTTTTAAAACAAAATGTTTATATGTTTTAGGGTTTCAACAAACAATTTGGGAAATTGGGTAGGAAATATATTAGTACAATTTGTTTTCACCTAAGTTTCCAGCTTAGACTCGAGCATTGCTTCGATACGCCCACAGCAGAAAAACTCACATTGCACCTCGGGTTATGGCCTACTTCGCTTCATTCAACGTTCGACTTGGCCTCAAATCAGAAGATGCCCCTACATGTACTGGGTAAGTTTATGGTATTTTATGTATTGATTTTGAGGGAACCTAACGAGCTACAAGGTCGTGTAAAGTAACATCCTACATTTATTTTTTAAGATAAAACCCTAAAAAAGTTCAATTATAGTAATGAAAAATCTAAAAAATAGTTACTTCCAGTCAAAAAAACATGTTTCCGGATGTTGGATTTCTTGGCTAACGAACTCGTTCGAGCGACTTGGACGACCAAATCGGACTTAAATGCAGTCGTTAGAGTGCGAACACATATATATATAACATTTTTAATGACGCTCCTAAACCAGTTCTCCATGATCGGTGCTCATTTACCTTAGGTCTCACCATAAGGGACACCGCAATAATAAGGCTTCAGATATTTCTGTTTTCAGAGACAGTCTTGCACTGAAGTCTATTGTTAGTGTTAAGACAACTCATTGTGCGTTAAACCACAGAGTATCAATGCAACTACTTTTGTACTTGTACAAATCTAAATTTACACATTTAGGAAAACAGGTAGGTACTGCCAGGAACCATACAATTTATATGTACAGTAATCCCTCGACATTCGCGGAATTGGTATTCGCGGTCGTTAAAAAAAGAAAAATATACTGTATAAATAGCAATAAAGTGCATGCAAAATTAGTAAATTATTATAGTGTAGCACTGTAATTATTATTGTACGAATTTAATAACATTGTATAAATACCACGTCGGCGAAACACTCACAAATACAACAAAACATACAAGATGGGATTTCCCTACAATACACCTCTGCGAGAATACAAGTGGACTTGTGCAAATGAAGGTAAATGGCATACTGTGATTTAGTTGGAGACATCAATTTAGTGTACAGCAAGTCAAATTAATTTTAAAGACTTTGAAATAAATTAGGTTTTTACTACGTTTTATCACTCGTAACAGTCGTAATTAATATTTTCGCTACTGACGGCGAACGACAGTTTGATGCCTTGACAAAAATTGACAAGACTAAGTTCTAAACCCAGAAAATGAACGAGCTAGTAGGGATGGGTAAAGGGGTATAGTAACACTTTGGCCCAGTAACATTTCGGCCAAACTCAAATTTCTTAGAAAAACAGTAACACTTCGTCCCACTCGCTTTTACAGTTGATTAAATAAACTAATGGAGTAACATTTCGGACCGACGGAAAATTGACAAGGGTTGAGGAACGCAGTTCAGGTAGTAAGAGGCCCATGACCGGGTGCGTGTTGCTAGCGCCGCGGTCAAAACCACTCAGAATAGTGTTCCTAGCGCCGAGGCCATAAATTGTGTAAGGGTCTGCCATAAATTGTGTAAGGGTCTGCCATAAATTGTGTAAGGGTCTGCCATAAATTGTGTAAGGGTCTGCCATAAATCGTGTAAGGGTCTGCCATAAATTGTGTAAGGGTCTGCCATAAATCGTGTAAGGGAATAAAAAAAAAACCAGAGGTACTAACCTATACTGTTTAGTCACAGTATGTTGCCGATAACAGTATGATTATAATATTTTGTCGTTATTATCACGTTTTACGTCATTACAATTATAGATTTGAAAATCCACTGCGCTAACGTGCTTTATATAGACAAGCCCAGACTTCAATATTTTGGCGCTAGCAATACTCTGCCTCAGCTGTCAAAACTGTCAAACCCTCGCCAAAATATTTTTTGGGACGAAGTGTTACTAGTGAGCAGGTAGAGTTGGACCGCAGGCCACATCTGAGGAATTCGGGCCGAAATGTTACTAGCCAAAGTGTTACTTGGGACGAAGTGTTACGACACGGGGTAAAGGTACCATTATGAGAGCACTGACCTTGAGGGGAGAGTGAGATGACAAACAATGCTCCATTAACTTATCAACTGTTCTACACTCCAAACAACTCAGCTCAAATACTAAACCTTTCAAGGACTTTTTTTACCGCGTAAAGCCGGACAGCGTATAACAACGACTGCCTATATCATGTAAATTAATTAATTATAGGTATTAGTACATAATGTTTTAAAATTTTCTATTTGTCAAGAACATAACCCCCTTTTCCTAAAAGATTTAGTTTTCACTATTCGCGGTTTTGTTATTCGCGGCAATTTGTCGGAACCTATCCCCCGCGAATAGCGAGGGATTACTGTATATCGTATTATATATGCACAAACACCAATAACACAAGTCAAGTTATACCACGTTTTAAATAATATATTTATTTCAGACTATGGTTAGAGTACAAGAAATATGGCCGACATAAAAAAGTTTACACAACAAAGGGAATGATGAACATCAACAGCTTTACTAACCTAAATCATTACGTGTTACATCGTGTGTGTGTGTGTGGTTACGCAAAACAATATGGTTTGACTAAGTAAAGAAACTAGTTTCAATGAATTTACGATATTTTAATATAAACAAATTTAAAACGTTCTATTTAAACTTAAAAATTAATTTAACAATTGAGCTGTAGATATTTTATACAGATATCTTCATTTTAAAATTTCAAACTTCCATGGATGGCAATCTAGTGATGTAATATTTCTCCCTTAATATTCAAACTAAAGAAACAAACACAAACATTAATAAAAATACTGTTGTAAACTACTTAAAACAAAACCAAATGAACCGTAATTTAAAATTAATGTTACATTAACAGTACCCCTAAATAATTTTGAAAATTTGATTAAGTTTCTCTCTAGGGTTTAAGGAATTTATAAAATATTAACATTGATACACACAAGTGTAAGATTTTACAAACGGAACATATACATTCTTACAATCACAATGAGTATATTTAAAAATTATAAAATATTATTTGCTCGTTTAGTTTTAACTTCATGGTGGGATTTATGCTTGTTTTTTAAAACATAATTCATACAAATTAAAAACAATTAAATAAAAAAAAAATTGTATGCTATAAATGAGGACAAATTTTATATTACTATACTTGTAAACTATATGATGCTAATTTTAAATACCAAAATTACAGGAAGGGATAGTGAAATTATATAAATACCGGTTCTAAAAATTAAACAAAAGTTGTAATTTTAACTTAAAAATTCTCCCTTCAATCTTTGTCAAATGCAAGCAATAAGATCACAACAAATATGGCAGTTGACACGAGATATTTTAAGTTATCGAACATGCATTCTTTCTTCAGGAAGAGCCAATCGAGTGACCGTTGCATGAATTATGATTTGCAAACAAATATTTCAAACCTTCCCCACTTTATGAAACACTAGTTAATAACAATTTATACAAATCAACCTTGTTTTACAATAAATTTACCAATAACATACTTTTGTAATACTTTATTGAAAAACATTAACAAAAGATCATATAGCACATCAATAATTGGGGGGTTGAGAATATTTATTTTGTTAAAGGCAGCAGATATTTTACTAAGAGTTACGATACATTCAGAAAAGCATTCTAAACATAGAAGATCCGGGTTCAGCTAGTCTGCAAGTGTGATGGGTTTCTTATAAAGTTTTTCATTTAATGTAAGAGTCTTTTTACACTGGTTTGCATCGAAGCGACCGTCCTCCTTATGGTTCCACTTTGAGAAGTTCTACGTCGAATATCAGTGTAGCGTTCGGAGGAATAGTAAGCATCAGTTAAGGAGTTTACTTCTTGAAAAATTTACATAATAAAATCAGGCGACATTATTAAACACATTCA
>JAGFPH010000335.1:474517-491394 GCA_018207615.1 Philaenus spumarius | reverse complement strand
TCTAGTCCTTCGATTAAATTGAAGACAAATATTTTCCCCAATTTTAAATTAGCTTCCTGTTCCTCTTTTAATAAGTTTTTCAATGGTGTATTATAAGACCTACCTTTATATTTGAAATTGTTAATTGTTGCCCAGGCCAGAAAGGCTTCTGAAAGGCCTACATGGCCCTAAGAAAACAAAAATAAAATTCCAGAGTTCAATATTACCTATGGACAGCAGACAGAGGGGTTTTGAGGGTATTTTTTTAGGTAAAAGGTAATCTCTAAATTGCATTGGCAACACTGGTCACACCATACACTGTAATGACTGATCAGCTGGTCAGCGTCACATGTTGCATACAGACAACACAGACATATTGCTTGATTACCCTTCCAGCCTAGCCATTCCAATGTTGACTTTTTAATTTTTGGTTTATGTTATTAGTGTTTTAGTGTGTTTTCTTTTATTGAAATCTGGAAATGAGTAATAAAATATTGAGAGCTGCTACTGAATAAAAACAAAAACGGGAAGAAGATGATGAGTTAAAATGACAGTAGAAGTGGCCGAAGGGGGAGAGAGCAAAACAATGACACTAAAGAAGAATCAAGTTCAGAGTCAGAGGAGCAAATCAATAGACATTAAATTTTTGCAAAACGGGCAAAGAAAAGAAAGAACTGCACATAGTGTTTATCTCCAAACGAAAGGGTTATTTTTCCAATTTGAAAATAGTTAAAACTATGTTATGAAATTCATTGTCCCAACCTTTACTAACTAATTTAATGACAATGAATTAATTGCGAAAGAGATTTGTTTTGAAAATTGCGCAAAGTAAAGTAATTGATCAATCCGCCTCAAAAAGTGATGAGCTCGGGCAAAAACTGGTGGTTTAAATTTAAATAGTGTTATAAAAACACAGAAAAAAAGAAATATTTTTAAGTATTCATTTGGTGTATAGTTTTTCTTAACAATTTAATAATCTATCAAAAGTAATACAAAGTAAATTAAACTTTGACTGAATTTTTTGTGTAGGGACCGTATTTGTTGATACTTTTTTTTAACAACTCTACAAAGAAAAAAGTAAGAATACTTGTAAACATGTATTCCTGTCATGTACTGTTTTCTTTAACGATATCCTAACGTGCAATAATTAAACTTTGAGTAGATTTTATGTGTATTTTTTGGTACCTACTTTTTTTTAACAACTCTACAAAGAAAAAAGTAAGAATACTTGTCAGCATGTATTCGTGTTATGTACTGTTTTCTTTAACGATATCCTAACGTGCAATAATTAAACTTTGAGTAGATTTTATATGTATTTTTTGGTACTTTTTTTTAACAACTCTACAAAGAAAAAAGTAAGAATACTTGTAAGCATGTATTCGTGTTATGTACTGTTTTCTTTAACGATATTCTAACATGCAATAATTAAACTTTGAGTAGATTTTATATGTATTTTTTGGTACTTTTTTTAACAACTCTACAAAGAAAAAAGTAAGAATACTTTTGTAAGCATGTATTCGTGTTATGTACTGCTATGTCTTCTTTAACGAAATCCTAACGTGCAATAATTAAACTTTGAGTAGATTTTATATGTATTTTTTGGTACTTTTTTTTAACAACTCTACAAAGAAAAAAGTAAGAATACTTGTAAGCATGTATTCGTGTTATGTACCGGTACTGTTTTCTTTAACGATATCTCAACGTGCAATAATTAAACTTTGAGTAGATTTTATACATATTTTTTGGTACTTTTTACTTTCCTTACCCTATACTAGGTAAGGTAAGTATTGCGATCGACCCAAAAATTCGATGTCGAGTTTTCATAATATCTTTACGTTTCAAGGCCCCCTGAGTCCAAAAAATGCATTTTTGGCAATTGGTCTGTCTGTGTGTACGGAGTGCACAGGGCAAACGGCTGGACGGATCGAACTGAAATTTACAGGATATCTTCAAACACGCAAACAATTAAACCCATGTAAATTTTAAGCAAATCGGAGGTGGTGTCTTACCGTGGGACCAGTTTTTAGCACATTTTTGGTATTTACTCCAAAACCCCTCTAACGATTTTGATTAAACTTTGCTAACATACTCTACTCAGACCCCCTTAACACGCTATGTACGCTATATACCCTTAAAAATTCGTTGAAAAAAGTTATTACAAAAACGCAAGTTATTTTGTTTGTATCTCCGAAATGGCTGGTCCTATCGACTTGAAAATGGTCTCATTCGATTCAGCGTCCAAAAGAATGTCAAAAAAGATACCCCACTCAACTTTTTCCATTTTTTCAAAAATTGACCCCAAAAACGCCCTTTTTGGGGGCAAAAATGACTTTTTTTAAACTAGCCGTGTTTGGTATCGACCTTGACATTTTTGGGGGTGAGAAATCGATTGAGACCAAAATCAGGTCCGTGGGATTAACCGTTTTGAAGTTAGTACCGCTTTCTTCGAAACCGATACTCCTATTAACTCGAAAATGGTATCATCAATCTCTCGCTCGAAAAATTTGGTAACTGATACAGCATCTATTTTGGTAAGGAAAGTTGTGTGATGTGCACACCAGATGTTTTAACAACACATTCAAGTATTGGTTTTGGGATTTTTGTAGAAAAGGGGCCCACTGTTGATTTTAGCCAAAGGCCTAAATTCTCTCCAAACCGGCACTGGTCACTCTCAAAGCTAGCGGCAATAATCCAACCTTGCCTCCTACATCCAGTACTACGTCTCTTATTTATACTCGTAAGAAGCATTTGATACCAAACTTTCATATCTATAAAGTCTTCAAAGTAACTGGTGTTTCAAAAAGAATACAATCTTGTTTTTAGTTTAAATGTAATTACTTATGATTTCATAAAATTTTTGTTTCGAGTACCTAAAGCATCACATTTAAAATTGATTGCAACGGTAAGCGTTGCAAAAATAAAAATTATATCTTCTTTCGTTTAACGGCCCCACGTTGGGAAAGCCATTTTGCAACGGTATGCGTTGCAAAAATAAAAATATAAAAATAATATTAATAAGTTTACTAAAAAAAAATGAGGTTCGGTAAAAAGTTCAAAAATTAAAAAATATGTTTTAAATCAAAATAAAAACGCTATATGTGGATTATCCAATAACCATTAATATCTCTTCATCACCTCCTTTACCTATTTACCTTAAAAACAAAAATCGTCGCTCATGTAATACTTAAAATCACTTATGTACCTCCTAGGCCTATTGCCTTGCTTCAATAATAATAAATCATCACCCACCTAAACTCTCCATAACCTCTTTCTCCCAACTTCAACGTAGAACAATATTATATTTTTCACATTACTTCAACTCACCCTACTCTTAAAACCTTAAAAATCACCTTCACTTGACTCCCATAATCTTAATAAAAAAATAATAATCATGATAATTTGCGATAATCCACATATAACCTCACTTATGCTCCGTTTGCATATATTTACTTGTAATTACTAATCACTGAAAAATACTTGTTAATTAATTCTATTTTCTTAGGGGTGGGAACCTGGCTATCAAAGTAATGGCTAAACGGACACTCGTGGCTATATAAAGAAATTCAAGGCATTGCGGCAAGACAACAATTATTTACTCAAACATGATCAAAAATGGATATTTACAGCAATTAAGAAACATAAACATAGTGATACATATATACAAACAAGTCAAGAAATTATTTACAATTATACAAAGTTTCCTGAACCATACCTTAAGTAATGACGCAATAGAAGTTAAATGAAGTTAGTTTCTTAATAAAATGAAAAACTTTAATATCTGCAGACTAAAATACGTCCTATGGCCATTATTACTTACAATTTCACTCGTTGCACTGTCTTTTTTACCTAGGATTTTCACTGATTCTAATCGTCAAAGTCACTTCTCTCACCTTTTTACCAACGCGTTACACAGAGCACATGGTAACTTTTTGTAAAGTCCATTTTTTACAAGAAATATATGGAAGATTCCACTTCTTTTACTTTTGCAAACTCCTAGACGTCTCTACTTAACACTCACATAACTTTCGTCGTGATCTTTTTAGAATTTTTACATCTTATTAGCAAATTTTTCACCACCCGCAAGTAGCTTGTACAAAGCTGTCTACGCCATCTTGACTTCTCTTTCTTTCTCTCCTCTCCTCTCTTGCGTTGTTAACCGTACTTCTCTCAGAACTGTACGAGCCAAAAGTCACGTCCGCAACTCTGTGCTAGGCCTTCCATATCTCAACGTATAGACCGATGTTGTGTCTTATTATTACTTGTATTTATTCATCGAACTGTCCATAATTCCAAATACCGCTCTGTATCGTTCATTCACAACGCACCACTCATTGAAACAAAGTTTCTGTATAATTTTCACCTTTTATACACGCTCATATATTGATATGTTTTTTAAGTCTGCTTTTATATTACCTACTTTTACAGTCTGCCTTTATGTTTCACTATCTGTTTATTAAAGAAAAAATGATTCTACTGTAATTATTTTGCGTCATTAAGAAATGTAATTATATGAAAATTATAAATGGTTAATATTATTTATGTATTGCGTCATTATTCATTTAGACCAAACCTCTGTATCTTTAGTCATTATAGGAAACAGCTGATTCATTTCTTATTTTATTATTTTCTCTGTGACATGGACGTTAGTGTCACATGATTTACAAACTGTAAGCAAGGGGTGCTGCCCTCTATACTTCAGCTGTGTTTTACTTAAACTAGGGTGAGGCAACAAAGAAATTGCTTTCAATTTTCAGATGGTATTAGAACAAATTTATTAATATTATTTCATACAGTATACAAGTCATGGTATTTGTAAATGATAATGTTCAAACAGCTTAAAAATTTTCATTAGTACAAGGTGTGATAAAAAAATACGGTGAATTAATTTTTATAACAGCAACTTTACTGCTGATGCTATATCCATTTGATATAATATGTCCGACAGCCTGATCTGTTGAGACAGGTAGTGTCAAGTTTGAGCACGTTCTGACTTTTCAGTCAGCTTCCAGAGCTTCGTGAGGTCATGTTTACGAATCAAAAAATGATTCCAGACATGGATTCAAAGTTGGGACAAGTGCATCGCTAGCCAAGGACAGTACTTTGAAGTAGACTAATTTAAATCCTATATAAGCTTATTATAGTAACTGTAGAGTCCTGCTATTTCCGAACAGAGTTCAGAAAAAATACAGATATTTTTAACATAAAAACAGGAGAAATTAAAAAGACGTTTATGAAAAAACGTATATTTATTGTTATACAAATAAGTTAAATAGAGACATAAATGAATAAGCTTGATGAAAACGCCTGAAACTAAATTGGAAAGAAAGCTGGTTTTGTTTCCTTCACATTTCCATCCGTTTTGTTGAAAGAAGCTGCTGCAAGAAACGTCCGGTGAAACGTATACCGGGTCGGTCAGAAAGAAGGAAGAATTAGATACAACTGCTAGGTACTAGTAGTGTTGCACCTGCCAGTTGCATTTATCCGTTTTTCTCCTCCTTTTATGTTAAATTGAACGAATTTTATTCTTTTTTTCAAGACGATGCGGTACTTACTGACAGACTGCGGGATGACAAAACGCACAGTTCGAAGAACCTATCCCTCCCCTCCCGTTTGTAAAAGGAAACAGATTCGTAACGCAACGGAAGGAAAAAAAGGGATGGTGTAAACCTATGCTAAGGCGAGGTCAAGAGCATTTGCCCCATCTACGGTTGATATGAGTTCAGTTTGAGCGTTCACCTCCTCCTCGATTTTCTCCAAGCCGAACAACTCTGTATAGAACTGACTCTAGCAGATGTTCCCGTACTTAATTTACGCCTTAAGGGTCGGCTCTAGTAAAACAGAAAGCAACCTGCGACTCCAGCGTAGCGGCGGTAGGTTACGCGGACATTGCTCATCCTAAATCCATTTAAAACCCGCAATTGTTCAAATATCGTTTTAAAAAAAAATACCTAACTCTTGAGGACGAAATTCTTCATGCGAATGGCTTGGTAGTTTTTCGCTATAATTAATAGTTACAATGTAAAAGAATATTTAAAATCACCATATAGCGGCGGTAGGTTACAAGGACATTGCTCAGCCTAAATCCATTTAAAACCCGCAATTGTTCAAATAGCGTTTTTTAAAAAATACCTAACTCTTGAGGACGAAATTCTTCAAGCGAATGGCTTGGTAGTTTTTCGCTATAATTAATAGTGACAACATAAAAAAATATTTAACATCAATGTTTGAAATTGTTAATAAATAGTAAACAAAATGTTTTTCTTAGTTTTAAAAGAGCCATTTGCATGCATATTGGCCATAGCTTTAAAATGACATATCGCTCATAATTATCCGATAAAAAATAAAGGTAAAATTTGGATTTTAATTTAACATTGGTGTTATGGAGTGTCAGCCAACATGGCCGACAGCTAGAGCCGACCCTTAACAAATCAATACTTTGAACAGTTTTCAGTTCCAATTAGTTCTACTGTACTTTGTTTGTATTACAACTATTCACAGTATTTTTTCATCACACCTTGTATGATAGAAATATGTAATCATAAAACATAAACAATGGATCCTCTGCATCATGAAATACTGTATAAGTTACCATTAGCATCTTAAAGTTTAATTTTATTTATAAAAATATCAAAATAATACTAACATCTTGTTAATTTATGTTTAGTCCAGTAATAAATAAAGCGTTATGTTCAGTATTTAGTGGCAAGCATTATATACATTCTCTTATATTTGTGTACAAATTATACATTTTGGTTTGAAGTTTGCAAGTTGTTAGGGTCTATAATAGTAAAGCTACCATCAATAGAAGAAGCTCTGGATCTAGTTGGTCCAAATCTATGGCTTTGTGAATGCTGTAAAGATGGAGTTAGCGTAATGGTATCCCGAGGGAATGGTTCAACTATTACCGTATGGTCTTGGTTATACGATTGTTCGTTGTCTTCGCCTGGTAAAGTTTCATTTCTTCGTATGGTTCTAGCATGATTATTGACAGTTTCATAATGATGCGTTGCCTCTATATCACTTAGGTTATCTGCAGATGGAAATTGTTCTATTTCATTAATACTTTGATAATCATGATCGATTCTTTCAGTCTGCCTCAGAGATGGTCGCTCAGAAGTCAAAACATTTCCCGTGCTATTGGTTTCGATCAAAATTGACGACGAAGGGCGCGTATCGTCAATACTTTCGTACTGATGCTCAAAGCGTCCAGTTCGTTCGTACTTATCGACAAGGCTTTGAAGATCCTTACTGCTAGACGGCTTTGGTAAAAGTAATGCTTCCTCGTACGAAGGTAGCTTGGTCAACTCGACGATTGGCGAACGTTGCTGTACTTCATTTTGAGAGCGCCGGAGTGCCACTTCGATATGCTCTTCGTACAAATTATCAGCGATTCTAGTTCGGCGGTCTTGGTTCGTATGGAGTCTTGCTTCGCTGATTTCCGCTTGCCGTCTCTCTATGTCACGAACTTGGAAAGCTTGACGAATCACAATCGTTACCGACATGATACACGATAACGAAACAAAAATAATTAATACCGACACCCAAGGTTTCTCACGAAAACTAGACTTACGGTTTTCAGGATCGATGTTCTTAAAACAGGAAACTTCCCACGACAGCCCTGTTAAATTTTCAGGGAATTGACAAGTCAACAGATTCAAATATTTACTTCTTTCTTTTGGTTCTGTCAAATAATTCCATAACGTTTTCAAATCCTTGTCATCACAATTACACTGCCACGGATTGTTGATTAAATTTATTTCAACGAGATTCGGTAAATGTTGTAGTAAATCTTGTTTTATCGGGTTTGTCAACCTGTTACCAGATAAATCTAAAACCTTAAGTGATGGCAAATTCATAAATGTAAACTCATTTAGTAAAGACACTCTACAAAAACTTAAATCTAAATTTTGTAAAGATATCGATCGTAAGCCTAAAGGTAAAATTTCAATTGCATTTTGTGATAGATTTAAAGTTCGTAACTCTGGCATGTTTATAAGCGATGTAGGCGCTATTGATTTTATATCATTTTTACTAACATCCAACAATGATAACGAAGATGCCGTGATGTTTTTTAGACTGGTTAAAACGTTTCTTGATAAATTTAAATGCCCGAGAAATGGAGTTTGTGAGAATGTGCCCCAATGAAAATCTGATAAGAAATTCAACGATAAATCTAAGACGTACAGTGATTCAGCGCCCATAAATGCAAACGTGTCCAAATGATGAATCGAATTTTCAGACAAATCCAGGCTGACTAGATATTTGTTACTTTGTAGAATTCTATCGGGCAGAATTTTAATTATATTTCCTTTCAACGACGCCTGAATCAAACTCGGGAATCCTTGGATATCAACTTGATCTAAAGCACAGTACGACGCGTCGAGATACAACAAAGACGTAGACATTGGGTTCTGGTATCGTGTGAGCATCGTTAAATAAGAATTTTTCGATAGATTTAAATCTTGTAAATTCGGCAAATCGGTGAAAGTTGTATCCCGTAAGTAGTACAGACTGCAACTGGATAAGTCTAAATGACTCAGGGTCAACGATGCAACTTTATCTATGATTTTCAAAGGGTTTCCAGATAAGTTTAGGTAGGTAAGGTTAGTGAGAGCGCTGAACACAAAATGGTTACTTATTGAACTTAAAGCACAATTTGATAGATCTAGATGAGAGATGGAGTCGCTGTGTAAAACTGTTTCCCAGCTGTTGCCCAAATCTCGTATAGGATTGGCTGATAAATTTAAATAATATAAAAGATTGTTGTTACTCAACGAGTTAATGTTCAATGTGTTTGGTATACGGTTCATGGATAAGTCCAGTTTTTTCAACTTGTGCAGGTTGCCAATACTAGAGGTAACTATTTCCTGAATATTGTTTTTCGCTAGATTAAGTGTGGTTATGTCTTGCAGATCCTTCAAAGAGTTTGGGAGGAACGAAATCACGTTGTTTGACAAATCGAGGTGGTCAATCTGAAATAAAAACAAATTTATTCAACATAGATAAGCGTTCATTAGCATTTTTACTTTGTACAGGAAAAATTATTAAAACCCATTCAACAGCCGGAAAATAATACTAGCTAGTAATAATTATAGAAAACAGGAAGTGTGTACCTTCATATTAGTTATGGGAACACAATTTGTATGTAAACAAACTTTACTCCTACCACTTTTACAACAAAGGAAGAAATTCAACTGCAAATTTCTTTTCTTTTCCCGGAGTGTGGGATAAATTTCTACATCCACACAGAAATCAGCTTGTTAGTACTTCAGACATAAATGTAACAACTAAAATTTCTTCAAATTTTAAATATCTGTATAGGTTACAAATTTAATTTGTAGCTACATTTTAAACAAAAATAATCATCACAGGAAAAATTCATATCATTTTAAAATTACACCCACTAATTTAAATGTAAATGTATTAAGTATACTTTTAAAATATGTTTGTAGGTAAAACTGTGTATTTTTCTCAGGATTACAGCTTCTGCAAATCCTAATACAAAAATAATTGGTTTTGTTCTTGCCTGAAGTTGTTTAAATTCCCACGTACTACTGCAGATTACAGAATTTACACTTTCATTCAAGAAGTTTGCTGTCAATAATTTATATCTGCCATCGTTTAACTAGACAAAAGTGGTTAAGTGGTTAAAATATATAAATGAGCTAAATAAATCTGTATGATTTCAATCTAGTATCTATTATGTTATCAAATTTTGAGTGCTACTACTAACTGTTGTATTTATTCTAAGTGAAAGGTCATTAGTGCAGGCTTTACTAGTGAATTTCCTTAGGAAAGATGAGCTATTGCAGTCACCCTTATGGTAAGACCTAAAGTCTGGAGTAGTAAATGAGCGCTGATCAGGGTCCCCAGAACAAGTTTTGGGGTGTCATTAAAAATGGTATACATTTATATGTGTTCGCACTCTAATGGTCACATTTTAAGCCCGATTAGGTCCAAATTTGGTAGGTACCTGGGTTGCCTACGTTGTTCGGACGAGTTTGTTAGCCAAACAAATCCAACAACCGGAAGTACATTTTTTGACTGGAAGTAATTATTTTTTTGTACTAAAATGAAACTTTTTTAGGTTTTTATCTAAAAAAAAATAAACGTAGGATATTATTCTGCACATTTTGTTTTTTGACATGGCCTTATAGCTTGTTTAGTTCCCCCAAAATCAATTAAAATGTAAAATACCATACAAAGTACATGGTACACGTGGGGGCATCTGTGGTCAGAGGCCTATGGCCAAGTTTGTGCGCTGCAAGCGAAGCAAAGCCGTCCATAACCTGAGGCCGCAAGGTTGAGTAGAATTTTTCTGCTGCGAGTAGAACGAAGCAGTTCTTGAGTTGAAGCTGGAGGCCTAGGTGCAAACAAATTCTACTAATATATTGTGTACACACAGGCAGCTATTCAGTGCCTTCATGAATCCAATTTTCCAAATTGTTGGTTAACACCTTAAAACATAAATTTAGTCCCCTCACTAGTTTTAGCTACGAGCTGCCACTTAAAAGGATATCTGGATTTTTTATAAATTTAAATTACAATTAATTAAACAAATTTTACGTAATTATTATAAAAAAACATAGGCTTCTATGACTCTTATTCCAATTTTAAATATTTAGATAATATAGATTATGTTTTGTCAAGACAAAGTGTTTTTGTTAACGTCTGTACATAAAAACATCGGTTAAAAGCTGATAATACTTTATCCCAACTACTTGAACTACACAAAAAAAAAATGTAAGATGTGGTAGAACAATAATTAATTTTCGATCAATATACGAGTACACCTCATTAAGCCTAAAACAAAACCTAATTTCAAATGATGAAATTTATTTTGAGGCTTGGGCTGCTTAGGTTATTGTTTGGACTAAGTCTTTGTAATCTTCATATTACTACACACTACTAACATCACTTATGCCAAAAATGTTGACATGAAAAATAGGTTTTGATTTTTATCTTATTTGCTTGATTTAATTTTAACATTGATTATCCCATTTCATCCCTTTGGCTTAAGTAGTAGAATTGCAAATGTTTTTTTAATAATATTAAATAATTTTAGATTTATAGTTTGTACGCATTTAGTGAATTTATTTTCATTGTATAGGGTAGCTACCCCATTTAAATCTTTTTGTTTTTAGTGAAGATATTCTCTTAAAAAAAATCCTGGTTCTAATATGTCTAAATTGTGAAACTTTGGTAAAATTAGTTGAGTAGTTTTTGAGAATATAGAAAAAGTTAGTGGATTATTATTTAATTTTAAGGGTAGTTATTCAATTTCAACCCTTTGACTTAAGTAATCAAATTGCAACTAGTTTTGCTAAGAACTTTAACCCTTAATAATAATATTACATTATTTTAGCTTTATTGCTTGTAGGAAGTTAGTGCAATTTACATTTATTGTACAGGGGTAGCATTCAACCATTCAACCATTTCAACCCCTTCCAATTGTGAATATAAACCATCCAGGGACCCACTCAAACACACACACAAAATTTATCAAAATTGGTCCAACCGTTTGGGAGGAGTTAAGTGACATTCACACGCACAAAAGAAATATATATATACGGGGTCTTTCGAAATCTTATCACATATTTTCTGGGATTTTTACAGAGTGAAAAGTAAACACCACCAAATCACTGTTCATTTGTGTAAAGTCATTTCGGTTGTCCTACTGTGACCAAAATAGGTTTTTAATTAAAAAAATTCATGTCTAAAAAATTACTAAACAAAATAATACCAAATTTGTATAAACCCCTTGCATTAGTGTTACCTACATGGGAAAAAAGTTATGTTGCCTTGACTAAAATATTTTCAAAATTGCGGCCGTTTAAAACTTTCAAAAGGAAATAACAAAATAACAAAAAATTTCAAGAATATTTTTTTGTCAAATTTAATTCCCTTTTATTGTTTTTTTTTTAGTTTTTGAAATTTGTTGGAGAATAACGGACTTATGGAATTTTTCACCAGAAAGTGCACGCTCCTTTTGGGAGCGAAGTCCAGGATTGGACGGCAAATTCCAACAAAATAAATAATACTTTATTGTTATAATAAATTTTATCAAATGCGTTTCATTTATTTAGTCACAGAAAAACTTCAAATTTTGATTAAATTTATGATATTGGTACATACTTTTAAAAGTTGTTTTAGTTACTTAACTGTATGTTGCAATAAACATTTTTGTAAACAAACTGTTTTCAGTGTCAAAATAAATTAAACGCATTTGATTCAATTTATTATTGCAATAAAATATTATTTATTTTGTTTCATTTTTGCATTGACATCAGATCTTTGACTTCGCCCCAAAGAGTCCGCACTGTCTAGCGGAAGTCCTCCAACAAATTTCAAAAACTAAAAAAAGCAGTCAATAGGGAATTAAATTTGTAAAAAAAAAGTTATTCTTGACATTTTTCGAGAAAGGGCTGTTTTTTCATTATTTCCGTTTGAATGTTTTAAATGGCCGCCACTTTGAAAATATTTAAGTCAAGTCAACATAACTTTTTCTCCATGCAGGTAATAACAATACAAAGAGTTGATACAAATTTGGTATTATTTCGGTAATTTGTTTAGATAAAATAATTTTTTTAATAAAAACCCCATTTTGGTCACAGAAGGACAACCGAAATGATTTTAGACAAATGAACAGTTATTTGGTGTTTACTTTGGACCCAGGAACAATCCCAGAAAATATGTGACAGGAGTTACAAAACAACCTTTATAAGGATATATTGTATTGAACAGATACTAGATTTCTAACTACAGGTGTAAAAGCTTTTTATTACATTTAATTATTTAATTTATAAATTCCTGTACTTAATAACCTCTAAAACATTTCAATGTGGATTTTCTTCCACTTTAACCGACTAGTAATATGTCACATGCAGACAGGCCTAAACACAAATGCAATATTTTATCAAGCAACTAGGGTGATAATGTATTTGCCATATCTGTAATTCATCAGCCTAGAACTTGTTAATGATCTAATCAATTCACTTAATCAATAGCACCGTGTGCACCTGTCCAAATCATTACAGAATGACTGTAAACTTAATCTTTAATTTCCAAACAATTAAATGCAGTAGTTAACTAAGGCATAATTAATAAAAAATATTTGTGTTAAAGTTATACGTCAACGTAGCAGAGTTAAATTAAAACGCTCTGTAAATGCAATTAGTAACTGCAAAATAAATTATAGTTGAAATGGAAATAAATAAGTCATTTCAAATAGTAGGTAACTCTCTTTATTTCCAGGATGTGGCTTTCTAATCTAGTGAGTAGTTCATTTATAATTATACTATACGTTTTAACCCTAGATTACTTATGTCAATATTTTGTTACGGGATTACTTTATGTATCGTAAATTTGACTACTACCAAATATTTTTTTCTACTGAACTAAAATAATTTTGTAATTATCTTTTAAATTGTTATTGTATCCTAGCATATTTTAGGGTTTTCTTTTTAATTTAATAGATCAAACTATTAAATTTAAAAAAAGCAGACTACTTTTTATTCAAAAATAAAAAACATTTAAAACTTTTTTAAACACATACTTATGGTAAATACATGAGTTGTACAACATTTTTTTGTTTTTGTTTCTTTAAGAGTTTGGTGAATTAAGAGTTTGGATACACTGTTACTTATAATATGTATCGTCAAATTGACTACGCGAGCTCAAGAAAAGAAAGATGCGTGCTACTTGTAACTGACATCTGGTGTTGGAGTGGGGAAGGTACTGGGGAAATGACACATAAGTCATCTAGGGTTAAAATATGTTAGTAGTGTAATAATGGAAAATAGCTATTAAGAAGGCATACAAAACTAGTTATTCAAAAAATAAAAGTTGAAATAAATACAGGAAATTACTATAGTATTTTACCTGATTGATAGTCCGTCTTGTGACTTCTTGTGTTGTCCTACTTACGATGCGTTTTGAGATCGTAATCTCACTATCAAGTATAAAATTTATTAATCACTGTTCAGGTCATCATATACACACACACAAACACATTAAAAACACAAAGTAAAAAACACATAATTTATAGTGTGACACGGTTTGAGCCGGTTGGTGTACACCATCTTATCGACTATGATACACTGAACTAAACTAAATAAAACAGCCTACTTTGTGTGGTGGTTATTGACCGGTTCTATCTTGATAACCGAGAGCTGTATCATATAAGTCATTGGATTGAAATGACAGCTGATCATTTAATACGTTATCTGGGTTATGTCTGAATTCCCTGTAAATTTCGAATTCTTCGATGGCGTTCATTAGTCTCCCCTTTATGCGATAATGAAGAGGTGTCAAGTTGGCGTCGAAATTTGTGTAGTTGTGGTTATGGTCTATCAGATGTTGAGCGAAATTTGACTTCATTTTATGTATGTTATTGTGCGGCAGATGTTCTTTAAACGCTCTGCCTGTCTGTCCAATATAAAAGCGGTCACAGTCAGTAAAGTTTATTTTATATACACCTGACTTCCTTTCTGTTGGTGTCAACTGTTTATGTCACAATATTTTTTGAACGTTGTTGTTAGTTCGATACGTGATGTTGATTTTGTGTTTTCGAAAGTATTTTTTAACATCATAGGAACAATGTTAGAATATTCGACCGAGACAAATTTATTAATTTCCTTGTTCTTACGAAGGGTGGATTCCTTTTCCATATGTTTATGCTAGATATGTCGATGATACCTTTATTGTTTTCGACGGTAAATTACGTCAGGCGGAAAGGTTGAAAACCCACATTAACATTATAAGATAGTGTACACCAACCGGCTCAATCCGTGTCTCACTATAAATTATATGTTTGTGTACTTTGTGTTATTAATGTGTTTGTGTTTGTGTGTGTATATGACGACCTGAACAGTGATTAATATATCATATACTTGATAGTGAGATTACGATCTCAAAACGCGTCGTAAGTAGGACAACATAAGAAGTCACAAGACGGACTAACAATCAGGTAAAATACTACAGTAATTTCCTGTATTTATTTCATTATATGAAGTGACTTGGATACCAAAATCATGAAACCAAAAAAAACAAAATAAAAAACAAAAATAAATAAAAGTTGTTTGAAAATTGCATAAACACAATCTTTTTATAAATTATGGCCTATATTAATTTTGGCATTTATTATACAAATCTTGGCATATATTATAAATCTTTGCATATATTTTGTGTTATAAATATTTTCTAATATCACAAATAAGTTTAAACTAAAGGACAGTAAAAATGTATGAATAATAATAATAAATAAAAGTACAATATAACCAAACTAACTACTTTATTAAATAAAATAATAAATTTGTATAATATTAATAATAGAGTTTACTGTCACACCGAATATACAAAGTTAAAGAAGTCTGTCCTTCTTATACTCAAGCTTCACACAACTGTTCTTTCACGAATTCCCCTTGGCCTTACAATCATGGCTGGTCAAATTATACATGGAAAAAGTTACCAATAAGTAATAACTAGGAATTTCAAGAATTGTTTAGATCAGGGAAAGTGTTAGTTGCAGGTTCTCATCTGGACGTTCGTTTTTTTTTCGGCTTTTTGCTGTAGTCACAAATACTGAAATGTTCATTTCAAAAGCTGTTGACTCATTTATAAACATTTTATTTTTTTAACCATCCATCTCCTAGTACATTATGTGATAGCAAGTTTCACAAGTAATAAAGCTGTTCTAACCCCTCTGTTTAAGAATAGATTTACTGGGATATAAAAACACTTTTTGAAAATAAGTGGTTGCACCTAAGAGTGGTGTTGTTTAACTAATAAATACTATAGAATATAACAGTGTAACTTTACTTAGCAATAAAAATTGATTCCCGGTTAATTCTAGGATTTGTTATACTAATTCCTTTTTATAAACATGTTTTCAATTTTGGAATTAAATGTTCAAAAACGTTATTTATATAAATTCTAGATCACCACGTCTATGATTACAATAAGAGGCCAGTTAGTGTAAGAGAAGTTATCACGTTATACAATTACAAAATACATTCTTTGTTTTAAGTCAGTCAACTTTTAGGAAGAAAAATAATAATATCTTTACCAAAATGTTTATTTGAATTACGTTCAATTAAGGGGTATGCTCATCTTAAGAGTGAGGAGGGTATTGATAGGCTCAAAATACCAAAGCCTGTGCAGATCTACTTGGAAGTAGGTTCAGATAGGAATTAACTAATGAATTGAACTTTTGTAACACTTGGAAATTTAATTATTACTTTCATAGGAAGTGTATAGCGGGAACATTGAGGTAATTAGTCTAGTTCAGGAAACCAATTCGGTTATTTGAGGAACCAATCACATACGTGATCAACAGTTTTCTACCTCCATTTGAGGAACACCTCATGTAAGTGATCAACAGTTTTCTACCTCCATTTGAGGAACAACTCATATCCATGATCGACAGTTTTCTACCTCTATTTGAGGAACCACTCATGTCCGTGATATACAGTTTTCTACCTCTATTTGAGGAACGACTCATATCCATGATCAACAACAGTTTTCTACCTCCATTTGAAGAACCACTCATGTCCGTGATCAACAGTTTTCCACTTCCATTTGAGGAACCACTCATATCCATGATCAACAGTTTTCTACCTCCATTTGAGGAACCACTAATGTCCGTGATAAACAGTTTTCTACTTCCATTTGAAAAACCACTCATGTCTGTGATCAACACTTTTCTACCTCCATTTGAGAAAGCACTCATGTCCGTGATCAACAGTTTTCTATCTCCATTTGAGAAACCACTCATGTCTGTGATCAACAGTTTTCTACTTCCATTTGAGAAACCACTCATAACCGTGATCAACAGTTTTCTACCTCCATTTGAGAACCCACTCATGTCCGTGATCAACAGTTTTCTACCTCCATTTGAG
>JAGFPH010000335.1:456262-474343 GCA_018207615.1 Philaenus spumarius | reverse complement strand
GCTGTGTTTTTGCTAGTACGTATTTCCCACGTTTCAATCACTTGTAATAGTAGTTTACGCAACGATTGTATTATGAAGGCCTTTAAGCCACGAGTGAGATGTAAGTTGGAACACGAGCGAAGCGAGTGTTCTAAATATCTCACGAGTGGCTTAAAGGCTGAATACAATCGTTGCGTACACTACTTTATCTACGACCAAAAATATACAGGGTGTAAAAAAATAAGAAGTGTGTAATAATTCTTCAATTTGATACCCTTTTTAACAGAAGTGAAATTCCTCAAAATACGCAATGAAAACATTCTCGGAAAACGAACTAACACCATTTCTAGTTTTCCACTCCATAAACTGGTTATAAACCTTTTCATAACGATATTTAGATTTTTCTGGCAACAAATTGTTCAGAGCCGAATTTGCTTTTGTATTAATTTCCTCTGGAGTTAAACAAAATTCATCACTATCACTCATGTTTGCGGAATGCGTCAACTCACGTTTGAGGTTAGTTACAATACACACTAACATCCGGAACGTATGGGTACAATCAGCTGATGTACGAATAGCGTTATTTTTATTACAACTCTACTTCCGTCAAATGACGAGCTCTCATTGGTCTAGAGCCTATTATGTAAAGTGACTCCTGTTAGGTAAAGATATCATTACCTAATCGGGTTGGCTTTTGGTTTGTAATGTACCTCTTTCTGATGTTACTTGTAATAGCGTTATTGGTGTTTATTGCAATGGTCATGGATAAAATGTTTATTTTTTGTGTAAGTACACAAATTAAAAATACACTTTCAAATAGTTTACTGTATGTAATGTAAATCACTTTACTATAGCATAGCCTAACCTCACTTTCACAACCAAAATGATACAAGGATTTTTTTGAATGATCTATATATATTATAATATATTAAAAGATTTTTGTCGAAAACTTATTTCCAATCGTCCAGCCTCTCCTAATGGTCCGATTTTGATGTTTTTTTTTTGTAATGGGTGTCTTTTTACCTCTAGATATATCATCAAGCATTGAAATTTTTTTGGAGCATTCAGGGTCCTAAAAAAGGTACGAGGTTGGTTGATATCTTAATCGAAAGAGCTAAAAATTTAGAACATTTTACGTCGCTTACAGTACCCTTCTATCTCTTATAGTTTTCCAGTTATATAAATTCAAAATTTTAAAAATTTTATGACAATGTTCAAATCAAAATATTTCCAGAACTATCAGTGCTAAGTCAATGTAGTTAGCGATTAAAATTTTTGAAACTAAATTTCATATCAAGTGGTGTAATTAGTTTGCATTTGCGGGTTAAATTGAATATAAATTTGTTTCTATATATAAAGTAATTGTTTAAAATTTTCGCATCTAACTGTGCCTAATCTGGATACTTGTTTTTATCTAAACTAAGTATATTTTGTCACGTATTATACTACATTTTCTTAATATGTTAATGTAGTTGTCAATAAAGAATGTTTAGGGGTGCGGCGCCTATTATTGCCCTAAAGCGTTTTCAAACACCTAATTTGTACACTTTTGTGAAAACTAATTTTTATCCGAAATTTTATTTACTTTTACTTGGTTGGGGGGTGGGGGGTTCAAATCTCCATCAAACTTGTTAAACTGAAATCAAATAACAAGATTTTTATTTTATTTTGTATGTAGCTTTAAAAAAATATATGTAGCATATTACTACCAGATTTGTAAAGTGATTTATTATATTGCAAACAAGTATTTAAAACAAGTTATTTTTTTACTTAAATCTATCTATTAGAAAAATTTAAATCCAGAAATGTTTTTGACATTTGATTTCAAGTAGAACAGATGGTATAGAAAGTGAACTGGAATTGATTACTGTGCCAATTTTATTGTAATACTTACATTGGACGGAAAGTACATAGGAAAAGAGGTCAACTGCTGTGAAGAACAGTTGATTGCTAGAACATTGCACAGACAAGGAAAAGGACATGGCACTTCTGTTGATTCAACATGCCATGCTGTCATCGGAACCAACAATCCTATGAGTAGCAACTGTACTGTGTTCATTCTGTAAGAGAAAATACTCAGTTTCATTTATCATTAAGTTAGTTACAGAGATACAATATCATAGGACATGATTCACTCAGATTTATATCTATAAGAGCTACAATTTATTCAAAACTTAAACTACAGTGTCAATTACGTAATACATATCATAAGTGTCTAAAGCAGAGGTTCTCAACCTGGGGAGCGTAGAAGAATCTCAAGGGAGGCGTGAGTGTGTTCAAAAAATAATTCAACCACGCAACTCAACTGCTGAAGTGAGTTGAGCAAATTTGAAAAATTAAGTTCATAGAAATATGTTTTAGGGTTTCAACCAAGAATTTGGGAAATAGGTCTATTCACGACGGTGCTGAATAGCTGCAAAATGGTTCGCACGTCATTCCGCATATTGGAATTATCTTCAATACACAATGCATTGCGTGCTTCGCACGCCACTCCGCATATTGGGAGTATCTTCAATACACAATACATTGCGTGCATCGCATGCCAACCCCCATATTGGGAGTATCTTCAATGCACAAAGCATTGTGTGCTTCGCACGCCAACCCCACGGTAGAATCGACCACATGGCTTTGAACCGGGTACTTCTATGGTATTTTACGTTTTGATCGATTTTGGGGGAACCAAGCGAGCTGTAAGGTCGCACAAAAAAACAAAATGTGCAGAATAACATCCTACATTTATATTTGTAGAAAAAACTCAAAAATAAATTCATTCTCCTAGGAAAAATCTAAAAAAAATAGTTACTTCCGGTCAAAAAATGTGCTTCCGTTGTTGGATTTTTTTGGCTAACGAACTTGTCCGAGCGGACGTAGCCAACCAACATGTGTACCAAATTTGAACCAAATCGCTAGAGTGCGATTTAAAATGTGGCCGCTAGAGTGCGAACACATGTGATTTTTAATGACACCCCAAAACGTGTTGTGGTCATTTGCTACTCCCAACCTTGGCTCTTACCATAAGGGCCACTGCAATAGCTCATTTTTCCTATGGAAATTCGCTAATAAAATATTTAAAATGTTGTCATGGACAAACACACTGCCAGCCCTCTCATTAATGTTGTCAAAATGACTGGTATTACATGCTAGCCTAAAATAGATCCTAGATTACATCTAATAAATTTGTTTTTATAGTTCTTTGATTTCATATGTTCAAAATAAAGTTATGTGTAGTAATATTAGAATAACATCATTTCTTTCAATTTCTTCTTTATTCTTATTCTAGAACACTAGAAATAAACAGGATTTGGTTACCCCTCTTAACAGGCTTGCGAGATCATATAAAATCCACAGTTTTCAACAAATTAAGTTATATAATAAGCTGCCAGGTACCGGTACTATACAATCTTTGACTGAAAAGAATTTTAAAATGTGTATATCTGATTACCTGAAACAAAGCACCCACTATTCATTAGAGGAATATATGTATTCTGATTTAAATAAATAAATGTTAAATTTTAAGAAATGATAAATTTTAAGAAATGTTAAATTTTAAGAAATGTTAAATTTTAAAAAATGTCAAATTTTAAGAATTTAAATTTAATGGACTATTGCTAATTACATTGTAAACAAATGTTTAAAAGCAAAATAAAACTATTCTATTCTATTAAATTTTGTGTGAGAAATTATCCATATTTTCATTTAATAAACAGTTTCAGTTTCAAATTCCAACTGTACTACTTTACTTGTATTAACCACCTACAATGGTGCGACATCACATCGGTGTTCAAAGGGGGGGAGGGGGGCTCAGAGCCTGAAAGGTTGAGAACTCCTGGTCTAAAGGTTGCTTTTATACTTTAGTTCAAATTTAAGTTTGAACATTTAAACTAAAATATCAGAGTTGCAAAAATGTCCTGGATTGTAATTTAGCAAAATTTGTTAAGCCTTTGCCGATAAGTGTTTTATAGCAACTTAAACCAAAACACTTGATAAATAATGAGGCTTCTTGTGCTGCTTAATATGGGTTAGATGGAAGAGAGGACTCTAAAGTCCTTATCTTGCCCTAAGTAAAGGCATAACACAAATTAAGCAAAGCTAAATTTGTGTGTATCATTAAACAACATTATGTATTACAAAAGTGGTGGTTTGATTGATTTTTATTTTGTTCAATAACACTTTTTCAGCACCCGCTACAATTATTTATGTACCTACCAATACACGACCATTTGTAAAATTCAATGGACCCCTTGGAGCTCGCGGCCCATAGGCCTATCATGCCTATTGGGTAATCCGTCACTGTGCAAAACAAGTATGATTATTCACCACATGATTCAAGTCTAGTTAATAACCAAGTAATTTAGCCAAATTATTTGAATATTAATATCATGATTAAATAAATTCACTCCATAAAGTAGAATTCAAGATTCATATAGCATTTTTTCCCCGTAACAATCCTTTTGAAAGTACAATGTAGTTATTTAGAATTACTTTAAACACTCCAATAAATAACCTACAATTCCAGAATCAAATAAAACTCTACATAGTCTGAGCCTCACCTATTTCATAAATTTTTATAGTAATCTTAATCAAAGCCTTCTTGTTAATAAGTTAATGCATTATTTTAAAACTTTACACTTACAGAACATTCCTGTTGTTTATATTTAGTTTTATGTTTATAAATAAAACCTACCTTTGGCTAAGTAGAAACACTGCTAAAGGTATTATGCCATAGTGATAAGAACTAATACAATAGTGATAAACACACCCAAGTCCCCTGATAACATCATATCTCTCGGTGGAGACAGAATAATATTACTACTGAGCATGTCAACAGCACCGTTGGGAAGATAAACCTAACTTGCATAATAGAAAACAGCTGTAAACGGACGCACATCTTTTATGAAAAATTTCATATTACATTCTTTTGTAAAATACAAGTGGCACTGAAAATTTAAGTTTCTTAAATCTATTGATAATTTGAGTATGTAGCCTGTTGTTTAACAAATTATAATCAAGATCGAACTATCTTTCATGACATTATAGAGTGAACGTTTTTATCTTTAACAAAGGCAATTATAAATTGTTATTAAGCTTGTGAGTATCGTGCCAGACAGCACAGGTTAAATGTATGCAGTAAACTTCCCTCACAAGCTGGTGCAAAGTTCATGAATAAGCTTCCTAAAAGCATTAGAAATTCACCAAACTACAGGATTTTTCAAAACAGTCTTACACAATTTTCTATTGTCTGGATACTTTTCTTCGGTGGATGAGTTTGTACATCATGATACTATTTTGTGATGTCTTTTTTTTTTGCTGTGTTTTGTCTTGTTAAATAATTAACTTATTCTTACAGATTTTTTATATTTTAGATTTTGTGTGTTTATGTTAATTATTGTAAATTTGTCTTCTTCTTGTTTAATTGTATTTTGTGAGTATTGATCAAATGTGTTGTTTTCTTCTTTATACATGATTTATATGACTTGTTGTTAACAAAACCAATAAGAAATAAATAAATAAACTTATACTGATATGATTGGGGGCAAATTAATTAAAAAACATAAGTTATTTAAAAAAGTTACTTTCATTTTAAACAATTTTTAAATTGTACATTTTGTAATACCTAGAGTTGCTAGTACGGCCTCCTTTAAATTTAATAAGTCCACATATATTATTTGACATCAATTTATTTTATTGTTTTTTTTTTCATTCCTTTTATTACAATAAGAAAAGCAAGCAAAACAAAACATGATTCAGATAACAAAAGAAAAATATAACTCACTTGAACAACAGAACTATCAAAATAAATTGAAATATGATACTATAATTCATTGCTTAAAATAAAATGCACAAAAAAGAAAACCAAAAACAGTATTACTGTACTTCTAAATTATAAAAAAAGAAAAACTTAATAAAAACAACAACAACAACAAAATTTAAGAAGAAAAAAAAGGAATGAAATAATGCAGCCTCCATGGGTCTGCCAGTTTTGAGGCTGCATATTTCTCAGGTAAAAACTCAACCAGTAGAGCAATAAAAAAAATACCCTACTAAACCATGCCTCAAATATCTTATTGTTCTTAATTTTAGTGGAATGATTAAATTTTAAGAGCCTTCCTTTTACAAATGCTCAAAGGTGGTCTTTATGAGTTACATCTGGAGATTGGAGTACTTAATTATTTTGTTTTTGAAAAAATCTTTCACTATTTAGGCAATATGGTTTGGTACCAAGTCTTGTCAAAATACTCTATCAACGCTGACGGGAAAATGGAAAATACCAATTTACTTATCGACATTCCCTAAATCTTTAATGATAACATCAATCCGGTCTCTCGTTGTTTCTATATTTTTCAGATCTCTGTTGAACTGGCTTATCCCGTTTCACATCACTTTTTGGACTGTTAACATAAATTACAACGATCTGCCATTAAATTTCATTGGCTTTAAGGTTTCTCGCAGACAGAAACCAGTACATCACAGTCGGCAGAATCTTCTACTGATTTGAAAACTAAAACCATTCAAAACAAAAACCAACATTACATATAAAAACCCAGAAGACAAAAACGCTATAAAAAATGCTATCTCAAACATACTTTGTTAATTATTCAACAACTCAACAACTTGTTGTGTTCAAACATATTCAAACAACAATAATACATATTTAGATCTTTCAAGGGTTACAATGCTATTTTATCTTGGTATTTTTATTTTATTAAGAGGTACGAGTTACAATAGTATACAAAACAAAATAAATCCTTTCTTGAAAAGTCCCACAAAGACTCTTGGTCCCATGTGTGGGGGGGGGGGGATAAAAAACAAACAGTCAGAATAAAAAAACTATAAATTTAAAAAACGGAATAACTTTTGTTTAGTAGATAAAACAACCACAAAAACAAAATTCTGAATCATGGGTGCCCAAACCCATATGTAGAGGGGCCCCCCATTAGCTCTCAGGGAAAGGAAAATGAGCATATTACCATTGTATTTGGATAACCTAATAGAACTCCGATCCAATGCAATATTTTGTTCCACTGGAAATTCTACTTTTTTTTCACTATCTATTGGGGAAACGAAGGAAGCTGGTGGAAACACCAATGCTTACAATGCTTTCTCCCTAGCTCTACCTCGTGGCGGGATCATGTACTATTTTCGCGAACACCTTTTTTCCGGCACACAACCCCCGTATGGATGCAAGATCTATTTATTATTCATGATCTATGATATTACTAATAATTATAGTCAGGCATTTTTCAGAATATTTTTAAAACGCTATCTACCGTTTGATTTTACATATACTTATTTTATTTTTACAAGAGTTCATGCGTGATCTGCCATGGAAGGGGCTGCTCCCCCCCCCTATCTCCCAGGAAAAGGAAAATATGTATACTATCAATTAAAGTCAGGTATTTTCCTTTTAAGAGATTAGCACTAAAATATGTTTTAAATGTTATGTGCCGTTTGATTTTAAATAAACTTATTTTATTTTTTACAAGAGTTCAAGCATAAGCTACTGGGTCACTACTTGGTGCGGCCTCTAGCCATGTTAAAACTTTGTGTTTTCATTCAAGGTGTAACAGTACAGACTCAATGCTGTGTGGGTTAACAGCCAAATTGGCTTCCCAAATTTTAAAAGTTTTCTTTGGGAGGTCAAAAATTTTCCCCAACCCCTTTTGCCAAAGGAGGGCAGGATATTCCTTAATCTGTATACCCCTGGTCTAGTCCCCCTAAGGGGCCCCCTTGTTCTGAATATAGTGCGAGCAAAGGAAAAAGCAGTAAATAAAACACAAAAGTGAAAAACTGTTTTTTCTTCTACAACCATTTTTGCACAATAAAAATGTATTAATTAAAACAATAACGTCTTTGTTATAGGTCAGAAAACTTTATGTAAATGACACACAATCCTTTCAAATTATTACTATCCATCTAAATCAGTCTTCTGTTGCAGAGTAGGCTTTATTAAATTGGCCATCGCCTGATCTTCTTGTTGTTCTTGGTAAACTTGATTTTTTACGTATGATGACACTTTATTTTCTTCATCATCATATATTTGTAGCCCTTTGACATAATACCATACTGCACAGTCTAATAATGCTCCTCCAAACAGAAATCCTAAAAAAATATATATATATTATACAATTTAACACTCACAGTCTGTATTGTTTATGTATGATTGGAGGAATAGTTGTTTGTAAATGAAATTGTATTTTTTTGAGAAATGAAACATTTTTATATACGATATTATTACAAACATTCCGTGTCTAAGTAAAGCCTAATTTTCCAAGTCAGTATATAATTAATTTGTACTATTACTAGGCTATTCAAAATACCTTCTAACAACGCAATAAAACTATTGGAATATAAACGTTTAAATGTGGAAATGTAGGACAGAACAATCAAATCTTTGTAAATGTAATGTAAGCCTAAATTATAAACTAATTACCTGTATAACAACTTAAGCCTAAAACTCATTCTAACCACATTTCATGTTGGATCATGTTAAACATGATTTAATCACAACACAACTCAATGCTGAACAAAACTTCTCAATCTAAAATGTGCAGTAATAAATGTGGTAAATTTTATATTTATAGTAATACTCATAAGTTAACCTGTTGAGGCGTACGGACGTCATATGACACCCTCCTCTGCAGTAAAACCTTTGACCATAAAACACAACCCAAGGTGTGAGAAAAATTTTGTTTACAAATATTAGTTATAAGTTTATAATGTCAACAAATAAAATAATTCGACCACGCAGCTGAACCGCTGACGTGAGTTGAGCAAATTTCCAAAATTAAGTTTATAGGCCTATGTGTTAGGGTTTCAACCAACAATTTGGGAAATAGGTTTATTCACGACGGTGCTGAATAGCTGCAAAATGCTTCGCAAGCCATTCCGCATTTTGGGAGTATCTTCAATACACAAAGCATTGCGTGCTTCGCACGCCATTCCGCATATTAAGAATATATTCAACACACTAAGCATTGAGTGCTTCACATGCCTACCCCCGTATTGGGTGTATCAACCCCACGGTAAGATCCACCACATGGCTTTGAACCGGGTACTTTTATGGTATTTTACGTTTTGATTGATTTTGGGGGAACTAAGCGAGCTATAAGTTCGCGTAAAACAAACAAAATGTGCAGAATAACATCCTAAAGTTATGTTTGTAGAAAAAACTCTAAAAAACATTTATTCTCGTAGGAAAAATCTAAAAAAATAGTTACTTCTGGTCAAAAAACGTGCTTCCGTTGTTGGATTTTTTTGCCTAACAAACTCGTCCGAGCGACGTAGACAACCAACATCTGTACCAAATTTGAACCAAATCGGACTTAAAATGCAACCGCTAGAGTGCGAACACATATATATATTGCAACGGATAAACCTTATGCAATGCGTGAAAAATTGAGTTTTGTTGTGAAACTGCAAAAATCAAGATTTCATAGCAGAAGTTGAGGTACACCCTATACTTAACTAGATTAGAATACGACAAGTCCCGGCCAACTGTACTGTGTCAACAGAGATGGACTTTTGTCCAGGAACTTGTTTCAAGTTGCCTGAAAGACTTAGAAAAATTAGTTGTTTTTATACAGGAATAAGGTGTTAAATAAAAGTATAAAATTGATGAATTTTATGGGTAAATGTGAAACACGGGAGGTGGAAACATTGTTCATGGAAGTCACAATTTTGTAAAATAAAAAATGTTAAAGTTATAAAGAGTTAAAGTTATAGGAAATTCTCAAATTTCATCAAAATTAAATGAAAAAGATATTTTTGAAAAGCGTAAGAAAAATTGAATAAAAAATGTTAAATAACAAATTAAGGAATTTTTGGTATTTTAAAAGTTAGAGATAATTGTTAAAGTTTGAAGGTGAAAAAGCACCATAAAAAATGAAAAAGGGAAAATGAAAAAGTAAACAAGTTGTAAAGAAGTAAAAGTTTTATAAGATAAAAAGTTTATAAATTGTTAATTAATTAAAATAATAGGTGAGAAAGTTCATACCTATATTTTGCTAGAAATAGAATGAAAAAGGTGGTAAAAATAATAACCTAGTGTTAAGAAAGTAGTAAGGGTATAAAATTGTAAATCTCAATCGAAAGTATCAATTTTAAAGTTAAAATTCAAATTCAAAAGTAAATGTTAAATTTGGCAAATTTTGCAAGTCCCAAAAACAGAAGAAAAATCTTCGGACAGAATGGAAATTTTGGCTAATATATCATAGAATAATAACCAACATAGAAGAAAAAAGAAAAAAGATTTTCCTTCAAAACCAGAAAAGTTTTCGTGAGGAAAAACCGCGGAATACGCGAGGCAGCGCCATAAGCGAACCAAACGTAGTACGACCATCACTCAAGTTTGAGAAGAAAGGAAAATGTATCAGGAATACGATTACGAAAACCGCAAGTTCATAAAAGCAGTTAAAGGAAAACTACGAGGAAAATACGTAAGACAATAGGAGAAAATGTTAGGAGGGGAGATCTAGATTAGCTGATGGCAAGGCCTAACGAAGAAGTTAGTGGGGGTAGTACCAACCTAAAACTTAAAGAAATGAATGCAAGTTGCATGGCAAGATATCGAACAAGGAATAGAAAAATATGAAAGGCAGTTGGTACTCGGAAGGCGGCAAAGGAGGCTATATAAGCGGAGTACAGCGGGAGCCGCGTACCCATCTAAGGATCTACCTATCTAACGACCTATCTAACCTATCTAACGAGCTAGCTAACGATCTATCGCTCTATCTGGAATCTGGAATCGCTCTCTCACTCTTTGAGTTTTTTCTTTAGATCGACGTGGTTAGACGGATCTGCGATGTTAAAGTAACGTACTTAGAAGCAGTGTTTTATAAAGACAGCAGTAAGACATGTGTCAATCAAACAGTGAACTTTTTAATTAATTATAATATTATGCGACATAATATTTCAAGTAACAGTTTTCAATAAAATTTTATCAAACGTAAATACGAGTTAAATGAACAAAGACAGTGTAAAATCAGTTAGAATTACAGGCAGTGAAAAAACGATTGGACAGTTTGAGTGAATTACGCTATAGTTAATTATATAGTGGGCGCGTCAAAAAATCTATAAATGACGTAGTCTACAGGAATCACAGGACTGATGTAATGACGATAACTGGAACCACACATGGACTTTGAAGGACTACTGGAATAAGAAGCGGAAACCAAATCAGGGAAGGCGTTAAACCAAATCAGGGAAGGCGTTAGAAGACATCAGGGAAAGTCAAACCAGGCAAAAGCTGAGACCACGAGAGACGTTCAACCGCACCAACGATAACCAGACTTCAGGGAAGCTGTATTTCCATCAACATTCTTGGGAAAGGTGTTCAGAGTCCAGGGTCGCAGTAATAAAAGGTCTGTCAGAAAAGTTACGATATCCCTTATTAAAATATTGCCTGAGTTAAATTTAAATAATTATTGATACTGGGTTGAGATAAAAAATTAGGTTTTTCAAAATATAAAATTATTAATCTTGTAAATTAAATATATAAAATCATTTTCATAATTAAATAATTAAATAATAAATATTAAAAAGGAAGGAATAATTAAGTATAAATGAATAATAAATGGTTCTACCTAAAAGAGTTAAGATTTATGTAAATAGTAAATTTAATTTAAAATTTATGTTTTGTAGTGGAAAGAACCACAGAGTATTTTGAGTTTTTTATTGAATAAATTTTCTTTTGATTTCAATTAATATAATTAATTTACCTTGTTCAAGAGATTCCTATTATCTAAGTATCATATATGATAAGTTGTTTTCAGTGTATGATCAATATTGAAGGGCGGAAACGCAAAGTTGGCATTTCCAACGAAATTTCACAAAGCACAAATAATTTAATTATTCTAGGTAAAGTTCCACTGTTCTCACTCCTCAGAGATTGTCAAATAAATATAATATTAATTACTGAGCTGAGCAAATTTAAAGTTAATAGTAACTTGAATAACTGGAAGGAATTTAATAAAATATTTTTATTTAAGGTGACTATAGGCATAGTTATCTTAACCAGAGTTATATCACCTAGGCTATTAAAATTAATTTGCCTTAAACTTCCAGTAGGTGATATAATCTCTTTATTCTGTAACAAAGTAGGGAAATCCTACAGACAGACAATAGCGTCGGGGCTACATTGCAGAGGTGGCTCCCGAACGTCATAAGAAAGGTCTGTCGTTGCAGGGTTGACGTCGCAACGCGGGGACAAAAGGAAAACAAACTTCCTCCCCCAGCGTCGTGCAACTCGTGCGTCGTTGCAATATATAAATATGATTTTTAATGACACCCCAAAACGTGTTCTGGGGACCATGATCGATGCTCATGTGCTACTCCCGACCTTGGGTCTTACCATAAGGGCCACGCAATAGCTCCCTTTTCCTATGGAAATTCGCTAAAAAGTAAATATAGTGTTTTTTTTTTAAGTATAGTTTTTTAAACAAGGATGTATGCACAATACTATTTTATTACATTTAGAACACTCATATAATGTGTTTCAGACTCTACCAGAGTTGTGTACATACACAAAAGTAATATTCCTTGCAGCTTCCTCTTATAGCGGGGAGAGGCTTTATTAAATGGCGTCCTGACAGCCACAGTGAGTTTGGAACTCCACTTACCGGGCATAATAAAGCAGAACCGTAACTTTTAGATAATCATTGTCATTTTTGAATTAATTTCTAATGTCTTCATAATGGATTAAATATTCTTGGTCAATGTCCGTCATTTACAACATAAAAGTTAAAATTCCACATGTATAATTGCAAAAAATAAAATTACATTCAAAGCAACAAAAATAAAATATATAGCGCGTAAATAACAAAAAATAAACTTTTTGTATAAAAAAAAACAGTTTATAAAAAATATGAATGAATAATAGAATAACAACAAAGATAAACAAGAAACTCAAAAAATCAACACAAGAAGCTAAAGAAACTACGAAGCAAGCACTATATTCTAAAAGTAGAAAAATCACAAAGAGATTGATTGAAAGGTGGAATCACAAAGTGCCACATTAAAGTTCAATCACAATGCATTATCATGGCAAGGTGACAGTAGTGATTTGTAATGAAGCACAAAACCTGTTATAGTTTATATTATTGTCGTAAGATGTCATCAATTATCTGATTTAGTTTGTTCATGTAAATAGTAAAGGATGACAAGTACTCATTATGGAACAGGTGTCATATGACGTCAGTACTACTTAGAGACTTGTTTGTAGCCATGCTGTGCAGGTTAATAATCCTAGGGTATTAAAAGAGTTTTCAATTCATTTAGAGCCGTGGCTGTTAAAATAAGAGAAAAAGAAAATCGAGCTCGCCCATTTCAATCATAATATAGTGTGGTAGTGTGCATAGCTTGATGCATGGAACTCTACTGCATTCCGTGATGATATAAAACGTTTTTAGAAATTACTGGGGAAAATAAACTTGTATATTCTTGTGTAAAGAAATTTCAATTTCTTTTTTTTTATTTTTGAAGGAAAATAAATTCAATATTAGTAATTACCGCAAACTTGTCTTGAGAAAATGATTGTAACTAGAAATCCCATACATACGTTTTCAGCTGGTGGTAGATATAAGTATCAAGTGCTCTAATTCGATATAAGTGATCAACATAAAAACGATAATTCAAAACATTTATTCTTCCAAACGGCATGACCCGATGGAACAAAGCTAAGTTAAATTAAAGTAAGTTAGTTTAAAAGTAAATAATTGAGACAGATCTGAAAAAAAGGATTTTTTAATTGCAAAAAAAATTCTGTGAAGCAAAACATTCCCAGTAGAAAAACGTTAAGAGCAGTCATTAAAAGGGGCATAAAGTTTCAAAGTCAAATTAGTAATCTTGATTCAAATCTTTAAGCTCGGAGGAAAAGACTGTAATCGTGGAATGAATTATACATTGATGGTGTAGTGGAGACCAGTGCATAGAGTTTTCCATGCATCTACACCCTAGAATGAAAAAGTATTTAAAGTAAAATTTGGATTTACTGTTGTTCTGTAAATATTGAATACCTGTGACTCCATGGTTTTCCCTCAAAAGTTTAGATTCAGACATTTTGTAAATAGAGGAAGGAAATGCATTTTACAGAATTAGATCAACATTTTCAAAATATGGTGAAAACTAGATAGGTTCCCAAGAAACATTATTGGACATCCTTAAATATAAAGCCTTTTGTATGATACAACAGTGTTATAAAATATTTATTTGATACAAACTTTGTCCCCCTCTAAAATTCATATGAAAATATTGTTTGAGTTCAGATTATTAAAATATATGTGAGCTAACATGCTTTATCAGTACGTAAAATACCCCATCAATAACTTTGAACGTTACAGTGAAAATCAGCTGTGATGTACTAACATCAAGTGATCCTATAACATTTGTTTTTTCATTTTGAGATACAGAACCCAAAATACTGAGGAAACTAAATAAACAAATTTAGCATTTAAATGTGCGCCAAATGAATAAGTGATAGCCTAGAAAGTAAGTAGATACAAGCGGTATTACCATTCACAAAAGCTGTAATAACTTTATAAACGTTCATTTAAAAAAAAATTCTTTAGTAAATTTGCCCTAGTAAGAAGTATTTTGGTGTAAATGTATACAAAAATTAACATTTTACAAATTAAAGAATTTTATTGTAATCCATATAGTTTTCTGTTGGGACATTTTAAAATTTTCAGATTAGATCACATCTTTTTTGGCCTCGTGAATAGATTTCTAAGCTTTTCTTTGAGGCCAGTTATTAAATGGCAAATCTTTGACCGGGCATGATTTAATTTAAAAACAAATAATTAAATTTTTCTCATCATTTAAGAAGAATTAAGTTATCATTTTTAGGTCCATGAGAAAAAACACGAGATATAAAAAATATAAAACAATTTGTTCAACAAATAAATGTACCAACCTGAAGATGTAAAATTTAAAAGGTAACGTGACAGCCGATCATCATAAAGCCAACAGTTGCCTGTGCCTTTGCATGTTTGCTCCCAAACTATGCAAGTGTAATCTAAATTTACAAGTAATACATTAATACATGCTATTTCTAGATGAAACAATGTTTAAGTGGTGTAGGTTTCTTTCTTCCTCTCCAGGAGCCAAGTTGACTTATAAACCACACCCGCAGAAGGATGCTATATTAGATGGTGAAGGCCCACACACGTTTGGAGGGATGCAAGAAACAAACAAAAATTACTGACTTTTTTGACGAGTAATTCATAAGCTACAAACTATTAAATACAGTATACTGTATATTGATGTACCATAATCCTAAAAATGTTATTTTAACTTACATAGAAAACATAAGTGCAGCCTACAAAGAGATTTTTGAATTTGTTTGAACTTCAAAATCTTTCAAAATTGTAGTGTAAGATGTTCATGGCTTAAGCGAAAATTTTTCATCTGAAACGGCTTTCCCCATTATAGTTCAGTTAACCCTAATTTTACTGTAATTTACAAACTCTTGCATTTTACAATACAAGATTAAAAAACAATAATACTGAATTATTTATAATAATAATTACATTCCTTTATTAATACGTCCGCCATGCCTGCTGAACATATCGAACAATGCACTCCCAAACCTTTCCATTCTTCTCATGATGGTTCCATTTTAACCTAGAGCAGTTGTTACCATGTAGCGTAATATCTACCTAGTCTCCCTAGACACCAGAACCATGGTTGACACGATAGTTTATCTACCGGTATCCTATCTATGACATTTTTATGATCAAGATAACATAAAGATATTTAACTACCTTAATTTGCATAAGTTACTGATACATCAAATATAGACAAAAATTCTTGGTTGAGTTTGTTAACCTGTTGAGGATTATGGATGTCATATGACACCCTCCTTTGCAGAAAGCATGTAAGTGCGGCTTTGACTATAAAACACAACCGAAGGAGAAAGAATTTTTTTACAAATATTAGTTATAAGTTTATTATGTCATAAAATAACTTTTAAAAGTAAATATAACGTGTTATTTAGATAATTCAAGTTTTTTTTAAGTATGATATTTTTTAAACAGTTCTGTTATTTATGCATAATTATATTTCACATTTTTTAGAACACTCATGTGATGTATCTTTTGTTTTAAACTCTTCCAGAGTTGTCTACATACAGAAGTAACATTTTCTTAACAGCTTCCTCTTGTCTGACTCATTAGGCTTTATAAAATGGCTTTCCGACAGCTGCAGTGAGTTTTGAACTCCGCTTACCAGGCGTGATAAAACGGAACCATAACTGTTTAGATAATCATCATCATTTTTTATTTCATTACTAACGTCTTCACTACGGATTAAATATTCTTGGTCAATATTCATTATGTATACCGTAACATAAAAGTCAAAATTCCACATAAATAATAACGACAAACAAAATTATGGACAAAGCAACAAAAATAAATTATGTTATGTAACTAACAAAAATGAACTTTTGTATAAAAACAGTTTATACAAAGTATGAATGAATAATAGAATAGCAACGAAAATAAACAAAAACTCAAAAAATCGGAACAAGAAGCCAAGGAAACTACGTTAGCAGCAAGCACTATATTCCACAAGTAGAGAAATCACAAAGAGATTGATTGAAGGGTGGAATCGCAAAGCGCCAAGTTGAAGCCCAATCACATTATGCATTATCATCATGGCAAGGTGACAGTACTGACTGGTAATGAAGCACAAAACCATGTTGTAGTTTATATTATTGTCGTAAGATGTAATCAATTATCTGATTTAGTTTGTTCATGTGAATAGTAAAAGATGTTATATGGCGACTGTACCCATAAGGGAACAGGCGTTATATGACGTCAGTACTACTTAGTGTGTTGTGCGCAGCCAAGCTGTACTCTTCAACCGGTTAATAAATCAAATTGAATCATTGAACCAAGGGGTAGAAAAGAGGAAACATTGTTGAAAAACTAAACATTCACTATAACTCTAAGTGTTAAGTGGTGGGCTACCATAACTCCTTTATGTAACACAAAGAACAATTAAAATTAAAAGTTGCCCCTCTACATGCCGTCTGCAGTTTAGGTAAATTAATTCTGGCCTACATTTTGAGATTGTATATATTACCTGTATATTTTAATGATGAACAGTCATCTAGTTCTAAACTACTGTAAAGAGAAATAACTAGCAGAATTGTGATTAATTTGTTTACTCCTCCGATAGGTTCCAGACAAAATAAATATCTGACTTTGCCAGTCGCAGTGCCAGATAGTCCCATGATAAAACACACTGAATTAACTAAAAGTTTGAAGGAAAAAAACAGGAAATGGTATCCTATCCTTTGTCATTCTTCTAGTACGTATTTAATTGATCGTATAACAAAACAACTTATCCAAATTAATCTTACATACAAAACAAAATTTGGTAATTGAAAAAAAAAAACAGATAACAAAGAATCTTAAAAACTGCTCTACCTGCTTAGTACTGAAGCACAGCGATAAAACCAGACCATTTCGTTGACAAAGGTAATGGGTTAGTTTCCTATTAATGTACAGTAGAACCGACGTAATTGGGACCAGACAGACCTCGGATAACCAAAAACTCGGATACCGAGTTCTTCTATTATTTTAATACCGTTGAGATACCCACTTTTCAATTTCCGATCTATTCCGTCTCCAATCCCTGACAGTCACTTCCCCAACACCTAAATCACTCGCCACTTTCCTTATTGAATCATCTCCATCTAATCGTTTAATTGCTTTCCATTTTTGATTTAAAAATAAAACAACAAGGTTTTGCTTTCATAATGACACTCTCATTCGCAAAGTTCAACACCGGCTAAAAACAAAATACAGTAGCATGGGGAAGAAACAACTCGTGGGAATGGATGATGAGTCCTAGATACGATGCCGCGAGAAAGGGGATGTATTACAGGCCCAAAACAGCTTCGTCATTCACTATACTACCCATCCACTAAAGATCACGATACTATTGCGTTGGGTAAAGAGTGGAAATGTTTTCAGGATGCACAAGGTAAACGACAGTTTTGTTTTCTTTCTGTCCAATCTAACACAAAACTTTTTATTATAAATTACTAGCTGACCCGTACGGCGTTGCCCGTGGTGGTTGGTATTTTCAGTCCTTTTAACG
>JAGFPH010000335.1:425551-455862 GCA_018207615.1 Philaenus spumarius | reverse complement strand
CCGTACGGCGTTGCCCGTGGTGGTTGGTATTTTCAGTCCTTTTAACGAAATTGTATTCTTTTTAAGTGTTCAGTCAGTGAGTGGCATTTGGCTTATATATATATATATATATATATATATATATATATATATATATATATATCTCTTAAATAATAAAAGCACTATTGTCATAATAATGAAATATCTGAAATTATGATTTTAGCAACTTCGATCCCCCCAAACCTCTCCTAAAATTTTGAAATTTTTCATACCCTTTCTTAGTGAGAACCTATGGCCCTAGAGTAAGCTACATACCAAATTTCATTCCAATCCGTTCGGTAGTTTTGAAGAAATCATGATTTAATAACTTTGATCCCCCCAAACCCCCCTAAAATTTCAAATTTTTTGAAACCCTTTCTCACCTAGCGCCCTAGAGGAAGCTACATACCAAATTTCATTCCAATCTGTTCGGTAATTTTGGAGAAATCGTAATTTAGTCATTTTTACCCCCCAAACCCCTCTAAAATTTCAAATTTTTAAAACCCTTTTTTAGTAAACACTTATGGCTCTAGAGCAGGGGTCTCCAAACTACGGCCCGCGGGCTAAATGCGGCCCGCGAAAGGATTTGGTCCGGCCCGCAGACACCAATAAAAAAACTGTTTTGTTTTAGATATTGAGAGTGTGCAATGCTGTTAAAAGTGCAGGAGGGGAAAAACCAAGCACTGTGTGGGAAAACCCTTGACGTGTCAGAAATAATGGAAGTAGTGGTAAAAACTGTAAATTAAATCAGATCACATTCTCTTAAACACAGACAGTTTAAGAACTTTTTGTCAGAAATAGAAAGCCAGAACCCAGACATCCCATATCATTGTGAGGTGCGTTGGCTAAGCAGAGGAAAGGTGCTTATGAGGTTTTTTGAGCTACGCCAAGAAATTGACATTTTTATGATTGAACATGGCAAGCCATTAGAAAAGCTTTCGAGTGATCAGTGGCTACTGAAACTTGCATTTCTTGTTGATATTACCACACATCTTAATATTTTAAATTTGATACTTCAAGGCAAGAGTTCGTTCGTAAACGATTTGTTTCAACACGTGAAATCTTTCAGATTGAAACTAGTACTTTTTGAAAAACAAGTAGGAAAACAGTTTTGGACCATTTTGAAACTTGCAAAAAATTTGCTAGTGAAACAAGTGTGCAGTTTACATCTCAATATGCAGCACAAGCTATTTCAAAACTACGTGAGGAGTTTGAAACTCGCTTTTCAGACTTTGATGAAGCAACTACATCAGAAAAGATCAACCTATTCCAAAATCCATTTAAATATCAAGTTGAAGATGCTCCTACAGAACTTCAGCTCGAGTTTATTGATCTTAAGTCAAATGAAAACTTAAAAGAATACTACTCCGAGTGTTACAAAAATGAAGATCTTCGTTCTTTTTACAGGTATGTAACTAAGTAACTAAGTTGTAATAATTCTTCTTTTTTTTAATACCTAAATTTAATTTAGGTTCTTATTCCACGTCGTTAAGTGATGAGTTTAAAGGAATGAATAGTTTTGCGAGAGAAATGATAACTATATTTGGTTCCACATATATTTGTGAGCAAATCTTTTTAACCTTTTCGCTGCGTAAATCGACTACAGTCGATTTGAGATTTTTACCGTTCACTGCGTAAATCGACTTCAGTCCACAACGTTATAAAAGCTTTTCCTTTGGCTGCGTACGTCGATTATAGTCCCAACTGAACAGAAATGATGTTATTTAGCCTCAAGTAGGTGCTGCTCCCTGTTTCTAAGCTAGTGAAACTTTGTAGTATCACGTGTTTTTGTTGACATTTTTGACGTTCCAACCGGGTGTTTAGTGAAAGTTATATTGTGGTTGTAATGATTTCCATTGCTTTTATGTGTGTGTTTATGATAATATTTAATTATATTTCTAGTATATATTGCACGTGGATATTTGTTTTACATAATTAAAGTTCTGAAGTGATTTAGTGTTGGCTTAATAGGCCTATTTTCTTATAATGCAAGTACTGTATTGGTGATTAATTCTAACCTACTTTATAATGAATGAATATTTAAAATAAAACAAATACTCTTTTTAAACATTTTAAAGTATTCACAATAACAAAATTATTATTACAATATTCCATTATAGAAACAAAATTTATTGACATTATTTCAACTTCAAGAAAGTGTAATTTCTGTGTGTTAGCTAGGCTAGAATTATATGTTACTGTATCTTTGCTACTTATTACACAATTAATTATTAATTTATGCTTATAAATGTTATCTTATACATGTTTTAATATTAAACTGTTGTAAATTTAATATTTTCATTGTTTTTTATAGTAAATATTATTTAATGTGAATACTTAAAAATATTTAACAATTTATTAAATTTCCATGTTTTTAGGGCTTAAATCATGTTTTTTACACATAAAAAATTTTTTTTAAATGAAAATAGTAGTATATATTAATGCAAGAAACAGTAATAAAGAGATATTTAAGTAAAATAAACCTTAATTAAAAAATTTAAAATTTCACTCATAATTGCAAAATATAGGGAGCTGCTTGGATTTTAATACGCAGCGAAAAGGTTAAAGATGACACATGTGAAATTAAAATACAGGTCAATGTTGTTGGATGAGCACCTAATAGCTTTGCTCGCTATTGGAACTACAAATTTCAATCCAAAATGGACAGACATTGTGAATAAAAATAGCTGCACACATCTAACTAAAAATAAAGACAGGATTTTCTTTTCAAAAATGTTTGTGTTACATATTTTAAGTTTAAATAAATAAGTATGATTCTCCTGAGTGTTTTGTTTTTTAACCTTTGTATTTAAAATGCTTATTACTTTTTATTTAACTTTAACCAATAAAAATTAATTATGTTGGTATAAAAAATAGGTACAAAACGTATATAAGTTAGACTCAGAGACACTTAAAAATTATGTTTAAAAATTAATTTATTTGTAAAAATAGACTGAAAAACACTGTTTCCAAGTGTTAAATTTTCCAGCCTGGGGGACAAGTCGCCCAGACCCTGTTGGCCCGCCATACCACCTCGAAATTTCAATACGGCCCTTTGGTGAGATAGTTTGGAGACCCCTGCTCTAGAGGAAGCTACATACCAAATTTCATTCCAATCCGTTCGGTAGTTTTGAAGAAATTGTTTTTTAATAACTTTGATCTCCCCAAACCCCCCTAAAATTTTGAATTTTTTCAAATTCTTTCTTAGTGAGCACCTATGGCCCTAGAGGAAGCTACATACCAAATTTCATTTCAATCCGTTTGGTAGTTTTTGAGAAATCGTGATGAGTGAGTCAGTGAGTGAGTGAGTGGTATTTCTCTTTTATATATATAGATAATGTAAATGCTCGTATTTTTGAATTATATTATTATATTTTTGAATTGAATACCAGGCCCAGTACTTTTGAAATTATTATATTTCAATTATTAATAAATTTATTTTTTTAGCATTATTTATCACTATGTTTTTTCCTAAAACTAAGATGTTTTTAAATACCTATGTAGATAACACAGTTAAAATGCACAAACAATATTTATATAGTTTTTAGTGTTTTGTAAATGTAGAAAGAATTAAAAACCAAATTATGTAATTATGTATAAAGAATTAAGAAGTAAAACCACTGTAAACCAGCCTTACCCAGTAGAGCACCAAAGAATATTGGTGCTGGAATAAATGTAATTGCACACATTAGAAGTTCCGAGAAGCCAAGAGAAATAGATTTATCCTTAGGAGAGACTGATCTGAAACAATTAATATAGCATTTTTTACTAAACATCAAATTGGATTTACCATCAGTTCAATGACACATTCTTTTAAGGAAATATTCAGCTATAGAATAAAAAAACAATCTGAAAACATACCCTATATGCATTCACAAAAATATCTATATTTCCGATAATTGATATGTAAAAAAATATAAAAAATGTACTGTGTTTAAATAAAATTATAATGATACCAAAATCCTATACTCTAATACGAGCAATGTCTGTTTGTTTGTTGGTTTGTTTGTCTGTTTGTGTGTTTGTACGAGCAATCTCGAGATCCAGCGGAAGGATTTTGCTGAAAGTTTGGGATTAGAGGCTTTTGGGACTAAAAAATCGATTGGTGAAAACCACTACCTCAGGAAAACTCGTATTTTTCTGAAAAACTCATTTGAAAATTGAAAATTTTTAACATTGGGGTTATGTAATTTAAAATCAATAGGATACATATGACAAACATCAGCTGTTTCCTATAATATTTCCATCAGCTGTCTCCTATAAATGTTTCCATTTAATTTGCTCGTTTAGATTTATTTTGTAAGTATTAAACATAAATAATTTGTCTTAAAGGTTAGAATTGTTTTAAGCTTGAAATCAGCTGACCCGTGCTAATATTTCGCGAGTTATGAGTAGGCCTACAAAACAGTACTTACCTGATTTGTATTTACATACATTTTCCTATAAAAAAAAAACACAATTAAAAAAAAAAATACCGAGTAATGCTCGGTCGCCCAGGTACTTTGTTTTATATCATAAGCAGTTGGTACATCATATCAGGGATCATTTCATAAGTCATCAGTCCCTGAAACCATTCATAATAAAAAATAAAAAAACACATAGCCTATTATACTCATATCCCATTCCAAACATTAACAATAAGATCATTCATTATGTTGTGAAATCTGTCAAGGTTGTTGGTAAATACCAGCAACCAATAAGAGCTTACTGAGAAAATTATTAATAATAATTTTAAAAAATTAAATAAAATAATTACATAAATAAATCTCAGTAAAGAACGATTCGAACAAGCCAGATAGCTGCGATAGTTATTATTTCAACAGGAAGTTATAACGGATATACCAGCTTGAATTACTTAAGACACGAATACACAGCTATGCGTTATTCCTTGTGAACAACAAATAATGCAGGTACGCAGCAAAAAAATGCTGCAAAATATGTTAAGCTCTAAAGCCAATCAGAACAATCCGTATTTGAAATTATCCAATCAGAGAAGAATACGAAAATCGTGAAATAAAGAGGTGGGTGATTTGGAGGAAAAAACGTGGTCTATCTATACGAAACCTTCAAGTGAGGAACACCGGGAGCACACATTTCAAAATACATTAGTAGAATCTTATCATCATCAAACAGAACCATTATTTGAGTGCAAAATTATCCAACAGAAGTTATGAATTTATTAGAATTACAACCATGAATTCACCATCGTAAAATTACCAAAAGAGTGTGTTCAAATCAATTAAATCAAGTGCAGTGTTTAGTGAAAATAAATAAGTCCATAAGTGCCTAGTGTGTGGGAAAGTGAGAGAGCCAAATTATGTAAGTAGCTTTAAACCAATCATTAATGTAAAGCAGATCTCGCGGGTTAGTAGAATTATCAAACGAAATCATATTCTAGTTTATATTGTAATAATTATCATTTTGTGGGTGAAGAAATGGAGTAGGAACCTTTTCAATAAGAATTAGCTGATAGAGGGTTTGATTAAAGCACCTCAAAAGCAATTAGAATTGGTTCGGATAGCATTAGGTAGGTTTGTAAATAATCTAGCTGAGAAACCAGAAGGTAATTTATATTTCAATCCAATTTAAAGTGTTACTATTCAATTAAAAATTCACTATTTTTTATAAATTTCAATCATATTAATAATGAGTTAAATTACAAATGTTTTAAAGTATTCATTTAGATATCACTGTTGAAAGGGGTAGATTCAAGATAGGACTAATAATGGTGTTGGAATTTAGAATAGTTGTTACATTTTCTACTAACTATTAAGGAATTAACATTATAAATTTGTTTCTGTTAATGTATGTTTTATTTGAGAATGGCCACCTCAAATTTCAACTTTTAATTGTTTTATAATTTGCATTTTATTGAATTATTTACTGTAGAAATTATTTGAAAATTTTAAGAATATAACAAACAATATTGTGACAAGCCCTGTAATTATTTCAACCTAGATTCATTTGTCGTTAGCCCACATGCCAAGCTAAAATTTGATCCGTAAGAAGGATCTGGTGGACCCCAAAAACTTTAAAATATTACAATAAGCTTAAGGTGTATACTAACAAAAAATTGTAAAGGAAAGACGATGGAAAAGGCTGATGAAGGAGAAGACGAAACATGGCAAGAGGAAGGAAGAAGAATGTATTTTAAATTATAGAGACTCAGTGCCTAGCTTTCAATGGCAGCAATTGATTTACTGAAAAATCCAATTCATTCTTTAGCATTTCATTTTGTTTGCCAGAAACTAATTAATTCAGAACAACTATATTAACTAAACTAAAACAAGAAAGAAATAAGTTACCATATTATCTAAGCTACAAATTCACAATAGAAACAGCTACATACATTGCAAATAAGAAACACACCGCCGGATAATTGTGGTACGTTTTAGCTTAATGTTAACTTCACATCAGACCTTCGGACAATATCTTCAAAATTGAAAAACTCCAAATTATAAATTAATTTCAAGTCACTTAAAAATCATTTTCCAATACACTCACTAAATTGTGTTTGTTAATTTAATATAACTTAATATACTAAAAAAGAAGCAATAGCAAAGCGTCCACTAGATTTTTTTTGGTTCAGTAAAAATAAGTTATATTTAGCAGCAAATAAGTTTCATATCCATTTTCTAATCAATTAATCTTTCCTGACTGAAAATACAGAATTGGCCCACACATGAGTTTTACAGCTGTTGTCCTAATACAGCAGTGAAAGGGTTAACAAGTTAATATTATAAATTAAATTAGAAAGCGACTGTGGTAAAAATAATTTTAACACTTTTTTTTTGCAGACATAATTGGGCGAAGTCGGATGTAGTTCTTCCGTATTCATCTTACTAAATACCTGCTGTGAACCCGTATGATAACCGTTTTTCAGCACAACTTGGCACTTGATTGTAACATGCAACATTGTACGCAACTATTCAGAACTTTACTAAACATAAAGGATTACAAACTAATACAGCATTATTTTAATTAATTTTTTTTCTCAGATCAAATAGACCTCATTAGTAGCTAAATAGGGACCACAACGTTATCAAACAAGCGAATCTTGTAATAACAATTAAAATTTTAAGATTTCAAGCAAAGACTGGTGCTGCCGATTCAAATACATTTGCCTCAAACATGGCGTTATCACTTGTTGTCTCTAGAAAAAGACATTTTCTTATTCCCAAGAATTTATGAATAATGTAGAGAGATCCATAACTTGAACTGTTTGACTTTTTCGTCCATGTCTGAGGATTTGGGCCATTCGTCCCACTGTGAAACTTACCTAACCACAGATTACTATTTTCAAGATTTAAAATTGTCTTGATTTTTCAATAGTTATATGTCTAAGGAACAATTGGTGCAATTATTTGGGGAACGTTTTCAGCCGATTTTGTAGTACCTGAATAAGATTATCGTGTTTCCAGCACGCCCACTGGAACCAAAAAAATTCACTGCACAAAGAATTGCAATAAAAATCCAAAAGTTTATGAAACAGTCAGCTGGACAGTACGATTCAGTCGCTGAACCAAAGTTAGGAATACAACTGCAGTTACTATATATCTGTAAACAGTAAAAGCAACATTGGAAAAATTAATTGGTCAGACACACAAAGAAATGTAGGATTTAAAAATCTAGGAATATTTTTTTCTAAACCATCTTTTAGTGAATATATTTTTTAAGTTTTTTATAATTAAAAGTAATTATATTTAAAGAAAAAAACAAAATTCAATTATTTACATTGAATCTTATTATTATTGTAACATAACATTCAAATAAGTACAAACATTACATTTGTTAATGAACATGTTGCTTGTCAGAACTTGCTTAAACTAAACAAAACTACAACTAAACGCAAAGTAAAAAGTTGTATGAAATATTCACTGCTCCAATGAATTGTCGTTTAAAAATGCATGTACATTATAGTATTATCTTTCAACTAACATATTTTAATACTATCCATAAACTGTTTAAATAATATATATGCTATAAGTTTTAGTACTATTTCATGGATCCTAGCAGATATAATTTGTATAATAACTTCAATATATATACTGTTTAATACTTTATATCATCTTAAAGTGATTTGATAATCTATTGTAAAACTTTAAGACCGTATAATAAGGAGTGTTTTTATATAATTTCAATCTATGATTGAGATAATGGAGTTGTTTAACCTAGTGTTGTAACAATGAACATTTTGGCCATCAAAAGCGGTATCTATCTGTGTATGCACAAAAAACAAAACATTTAAAAATATACATTTAACCCTAGAACCGGCAGATCGCACGAAACATGCGATCATGACAACACATTTGTAACGTGTGATTGTATTGAATATTTGACCCACTAAAAATCTTCCAATCTCAAAAAGACAAACACCATTGGAAAGGTAATGTTTCAAACTTTATTTTTTGTATTTACAATTTCTTTCTAAAGCGTATATTTACATACGTAATCATCGTTGCAGTTTATTAGTTTTCTACAAATCAATCGGCGCCCGAAAATTCATACAAAACGACGAAATAACTCAACTTTCGTCAATCTCTAAACCCCGCCCAGTAGGTTGTCTTAGTTAAACCTATGTATCGAAGGATTCATCACAATTTCCCCTATCCAAAAATGTCATCCAATCAAAAATCGGACAAATAGTTCTGAAGTTGTAAGGGGTTTTGTAGACCCTTGCAATTGGTCAGTTTTCCAACCAATAAACAGCGTTATTTATTTCACGTGATATCTGTGTGACCTCAATCGCTTTTTAGAGATATTTTGGTATCTTTGTAAACATAATGCTTCAAGCTAGCTTCCCCTGTAAACCAAATATGCTATATTTAAACAGTTTATTGTGTAGGACCGTGGGAAAGTGACTGCTAATACGGTCTCATCTAACGTTCAAATCTGAAGCCTAACGGACTTTTACAACATGGCCAGACATAGGAGTTTGCGCGCGCATCTTGTACAGACGAGAGTTTTCTATATTTTTCTAACTTTTGTTATTCAAATAATTCTAAGTCAAACACTTTTATGAAAAGATAATTTACAAGTATACAGTTCAGTTCTTTGATTTATTCTCTACACTTTGTTATAATAATATTTCATTTTTGGGCACAGCATAATATATTAGTAAATTACGTTTCTAACTTGGCATACTTTTGATAGCAGACTTGTAGTAAGAACATAAAATCTCGTGTTTTCAAAATAAGAAATTTGAGAATGTTAAATGTTTTTATACATTTCTATTTAGAACTAAATTACAAAACTTTTTTACATTTATGGAAAAAATTACAAAAAATGTTTACTACTTTTTATGTAGACTTAAAGTTGAACTTTTATTTTTCGTAACTGAACATTTTTTGTTTCTTGAGCTAATAACTTTGTAAATTTTACATCTATAATTTTTTTACTGGCATAAACAAATTCTTTGAACCTTTCTCTACAAAAAAGCTATGGAACACTTTTGGATTGGGGTTAATTTACTATTTTTGGCGAATTTTTGAATAAATGCTTGCACACGCCAAAAAATCCATTTTCATTAAAGCTGCCGGTTCTAGGGTTAAGGTAGTGTTAACATTTAAAATTGTTTAATACTGATTTACAAGACTCAATTCTGTTTAAAACATCATAGTTTGAACATGTTTTTGTTGCCCTAAAAATAGTTAATACCATTGATGAATTTCCCCATAATTCAATGCCATACTGCATCAAAGAGAAAAAACAATAATTAACCTAATTTATGTCTCTCAAAATTTAAAATAATTTTAGTAAAAATGTTAAAACAAATTTTACAAATCAGCCAAACTTCAAACTATATGCTTTGTTTATGAAGAGAAACCCTACTTAAAAAACAATAAGTTACTCTAACACAATATAAACTACTATTCAACTCTGTATTATTTACTTTGCATTCTACAAAGTTTTTAATGTTTCACTAATCTTTTCCAATTTTGTAGAGGCAGAATACAATGCAAGGTGAAGGATTTCAAAAGGCATATTTTTGTTTTATTAATTAATCTAAACATTTGCTTTTCATTCTTAAATGATCAAAAAGGGTCAAAATGTCTTTATTTCTAGAAAATATAATTTAACATAAATAAAACTGAAGGAAATCCTCGCAAGTAAAAGGTAGAAATATAGGTTTTGGTTTCAAGTAAAAGTTAAAGGTTTTTATTTTTTCCATATCCATACCTTATACTTGCTAGGACATCCTTTAACGGACAAGTAAAGTGTAATCAAACAAACACCCCGGAGACAGGTCCAGGCACGAAAATTCCCCCTTCCCTATATCACAGCACCGACTACAGAATGTTGTGATCGTTTTAAGGTTTTGTTGTCGTGTTTGCCCTACTTTGTGAGTGGAGTTTTCATCTAGTTACCTGCAAGTTTGCACGACACTAGTTATTTTATAAGAAACCACTAGATACATAAATAACATGAAGGCGAGATTAAAAAAGAAAATAGATCACAAAAAAAGTGTAATTGTGTGCTTAAGACCACACGGGAGGAGTGTAAACTTTTAACACAACTTATGAAATGAGGAAGCACAGTGACCATTTTTTAACACAACTTACTGAATGAGGAAGAAAATGTCCATTTCAGAGGTATTACCAATTATACTATAAATTGTGTTAACATTAACAGATTAAGCCTATGACGTTGGACAATCTGTTACACTTATATACCCAACTCAAATATACTAAACTAGCAATGAGTTCGTGGCCTAACCGGCTAAGGCGTAAGTCTATGGTGATGGACTCTGCTGGTTCGAATCTCGGCAAGACCAAAACTTTTTTCAAACTGACGGAATAGAGCGTTTCATAAAATACATGAGAAATAAGTGGCAGTCAAATAGAGTGTGACGGAAAAATGCGTGACGGTAAAATCCGATTCACTCCCAGCAACAAGAATACTATATACTCTGCTATACACACATGTATAAAATTCTATTGGACGCGGTGCGCCTGTAGAAGTTTACACTTCAAAAACAGATCTTTATGAACGGAAGGCAGAGTACCTCCCCGAGTTTCTTCATTTGCAGCTATAAACCTGTTTGTCAGCCACTCTACCTTGCCTTTTCAAAATGGAATAGTTCTTTAAAATCACAAGGAAGTGCAGATCAGAGGGGCTTCTACTATTTAACATCCCTCAAATAAACATCCGCTATTATGAAAAAAAAAAAAAAAAATAAGATTAAACCACCTTTTTCTATGACGGTAAGCTTGTCACTGACCACTTTTAGAATTTCTGAAGGATATGCTTTATATTTTAAGTAAAAGGATAGGTTATGCAATTCCTTTTATTTAATATGAAGTAAGTGAATCAACTTTGAAGGCCTACACCTTATGCTTGTAACATATAAAGTTTTACTTCAATTTATTATGCATACAAGTGAAAGGATTTCCTTCAAATTATGCAAGTATAAGGTTATGCTCTTTTTTATACATATGGCCTATTATGTATTGTGTGTAACAGTCCAACCATCTTAGATGTATTGTGAGCAAATGGTTTGAACTATAAAAACTGAATAAATTTCTTTTGAAAATCTAATAAACTTACTTTTGTACCTTTAATAAGAGAGACATTACTGCATCCAGCATGACACGGAGAATAGAAGGTCATGGACTTGTCGAAAGAACAAATAGGTTCAAACTTGACATCAGGACCACAGTGGCAATTGTAATTACAGTCTTCAAACAGATTCCAACTGGTAAATAATCAAGAAAAAAATCAAAATTTGCTTATTTACTAAATCAATATATTTTATATTTAATTGTATCTATTAAAAACTGCACAAACACTCAAACACAGCTAAGTTAAAGTCAAACCAAAATGTCATTGTAATTTGGTGAGTCGGTTAAAATGTTGCTGCTCCAACATTAGATACTTAGAGTCCATCACAGGAACCACACGTTTTTGGATTGGTTATGGCCAAGTGGTGCGTCTCAAGAGAGTGGAGGTGATCTGTTTTGTCTGTTAGAATTGGAATTTTAGTTCCCCAATGTTGTGGACGGTAGAGCAATGTACTTTCATTTTACGATATTTATAAATAATGAGTGTGTGACACAGACACTACATCACTTTCACAACCCATTTTTCAATATCCCAGTCCGCAAAACAGAGTTCATGAACCAAGTGCCGGTACCGGTTAAAAATACGGCAACAAACTTTATATCATTGTATGTGTTGTGTTAACAATTATTTAAATGTTTTAACGATCTCGTAAGAGCGATACACCTGAAGATGAATGCATGAGCATTTGAAACCGCGGTAGTGAAAAATTACTACAAGTGGATCACTAGACTGAATATAAGGTATTTATATTAACTTATATGAGTGTTTTTTTATTTTAAAGAGATGTAAAAATTTTACTAAGGTATATAAGTCTAAATGGTTGGTAGGCAATAGGTCAACATATTGTAAAGGAAATTTAGTTTGTTATTTTACAAATTAGGAGAAAGTAATAAATAGATATGAAATAAAGGAAAGTAACTGAAACTTTGATTTTATAACAAAATATTTATTTAAATTTGGATAACATTTCTTGTGAGTTTGTTTAAATAAGATACGCTTGTTTAATTTGGTTCTATAGGTTAAGTCTAGCATATAAGTAAACATAGTCTTGTAAATAAGCATTATGAATTTGGACTGGTGATAAGACAATTAATTGCTACTCTGGAAAACCACTACAGTCCTGCCTATTTTGCATTTTGTTATTGTGGCTATCTGTATAATACTAAATTTTGTATCGTTAAGTTTATTGTTATAAAAGTGTTGAATTTTTGTTTGTACTTTATCCTAATATTAATAAATGCAATTCTTATGATTTGAAAGCACTTTGTTAAACATTTATTTAGGATTTGAAGAACTTTTCAAGACAGCTTTCTCGCGCACTACCCAGTAGTATTTCTGTAAAAGAACTACCGCTCAAAGTTGTCTGAATAACTTTTATGTATTTGTTTGTAAAAGATTCCTTTCATTCTCTAACTAGGCTAAGAAATAGAAATTCGTACGTTCCATCGGGTTTCCAACTACCGTGAAGATCTTCTTTTGTACAGTCGATGAAACCGAAACTAATTTGACCAAGTACTCCAAGAATTTCAACAAAAACATTCCAAGCAGCGAGAGTACGAGGTAACGGTTTCACTTTGGAAATAAAACCACCTGACACTAATACACCCACTGCTGTACTGACCAGGCCGACTGAACCTGCAATTAATTTAATCAAAATTATTTATTTATTTAACGTAAGAATGTGCTAAATATATTTAAAAAAGCCTTCTTGTACATTTTACCTTCTTGTAAAAGCTTTACCAATTTTTCGTGTAAATAAGAAAAATAAAACTTGAAATTTACTAATAACATAGGGGTCGGCTCTAGCTGTCGGCCATGTTGGCTGACACTCCATAAGACCAATGTTAAATTCAAATTCAAATTTTTTCTTTATTTTTGATCGGATAATTATGAACGATCTGTCATTTTAAAGCTATGGTCAATATGCATGCAAATGGCTTTTCCAAAACTAAGAAAAACATTTTGTTTAATATTTATTAACAATTTAAAACATTGATTTTTAATATTTGTTTATGTTATCACTATTAATTATAGTGAAAAACTACCAAGCCATTCGGATGAAGAATTTTGTCCCCAAGAATTTGGTATTTTTAAAAAAAACGCTATTTGAACAATTGCGGGTTTTAAATGGATTTAGGCTGAGCAATGTCCGTGTAACCTACCGCCGCTACACTGGAGTCGCAGGTTGCTTTCTGTTTTACTAGAGCCGACCCTTAATTTAGTTCATCTTAGAGTAAAAAGAATTTGTTTTAATATTAAAAAAAGCTTTTAAAAAGAAATTAAAATAATTTATAATAAAACACCATAATATTACATGTCTAAGAAAAAGCATGGGGCACACTCTTACACATTCTCATAAAAAAGACCCTATGCTTTTTGTTAGACATGTATAGAGGGTGTTTTTTAAATAGGATGCCAAACTTCTGGAGTGTGTTCATTACATAAAAATAAATAAAATGTTCCTATAAACATGTGCCCTAAAACGCTTCGTTTTACAGATATCCGCCATTTTGGGTTTTTTTACAACATAATTAATTTCTAGAGAAATGTTTGATTTGAGTTCAAACTTGGTATGAAGTTTAACCTAACAATAAGGATAATAGTTAAGTTATGTGTAATAATTGGTTTGTTCAACCTGGCATCCTATACCAACACAGTAGGGCCTAAACGCAATAATAATATTATTGTATGTACATATGATATTATTTTCTTTAAATTACCTACCATCATTCATTCGATTGTTTTGACAGTTACACCATCTGATAGGGAATCAAAAGAGCTACAAAATATCTTGACATTTTTTGTTAAAATGTACGAGTTTTGAGTAATTTAGGTTTGAAATGTTCAAACAGCCATCATTTTGAAATGCATGATTGGATATGACCGCTTATTTTTCTTGAGATATCATTTGTTGGTTAAACTGCATGCCAAGTTTAAGCTCAATCAGTCAAACATTTCTCTAGATATGAATTATTTTGTAAAAAAACAAAATGGTGGATATCTGGAAAACAACGTGTTTTAGGACACATGTTTAAAGGAACTTTTATATGTATTTTTATGTAAGGAACCCACTCAAGAAGTTTGGTGGGCTATTTAAGAAACACCCAGTATATGACGTTTTATTGTAATTATTTTTATTTTTAGGTATATTTTTTACAAAAAAAGAAACATGTTTTTAACTAATATATTTATTTTATTCATAGAAGTTTTTATTAAAAAGTGCCTCCGTATTTATATTTAAATGTATTTAATAAATCTGATTTGAACTATATTTCTAGATTAGAAATTAAATAAAAATGTAATAATGTTAAATTTAATAATATGGTATAATTTAATTTTTAGACGACATGTGTAAAAAAAAAATGGGACGTTTATTTATGAAAATTTGTTAATTAATTTATTTATAAACATGACAGAACAAATCATATGTATCAATTTACATTATTATTCCTATAATAACGACACAAAACTTAACGTATAAGTTTTAAAATAACCTTAAAAGTTTCACAAATTTAATGTTGCTGTATTACAGCTGATGGACAAAAACAGCTGGTATATTTTAAAGAATATAACCTTGCGCATTGTTGGCAATAACTTGAGAATAGCAGAGTTGCACAAATATAGTTGCAGTTGTGTAAGTAGAACTTATGTAAAATCACTGAATGTTGTTTATAAGTAAGCCATCGTAGTAGTACAAAGACAAAACTGAGAAGGGGAACAGAAGTTTTAAATATAGATAAATAAGTAGACTGGAGTCTTTTTCCCGTGAGGTGTGCCAGCCTAAGTGGATGTCAGGGCTAGGGAGCTGAGCTGTCAGATTGTCAGAGCCACCAGGACAGAGTAAATGTTTGTGGATATTAACCCTCAAAGTGGCAGACTGCAGTCTCGCGGGCGCAAATGCAACCCGCTCGAACCTTAGAGAGAATTTGCATATATTTGCATAATCGATAATTTAATCCACTTCAAATTATCCAATCGTAATAAAACTGGCACCATTGGAAAGGAAATGAATTAAACTTTAATTTTTTTATTTACGACTTTTTTGTAAAACGTATATTTACATACGTAATCATCGTTTTAAAATATTCATATCGGGCTGCAGCTAGTTCCGCATGCGAGTCTGCATACAATTGTACTGTTATTTCCCACTTCTTTAACGGGCAACACCATCTACAGAAGTATTTCTATCGAGATTATAAAGCTACCATTGGATTCGTCAAGATTTTATCAGATGTCACTATTTTACAGGATTTGTTCCGAAGATTTCTGCAAACCTTTCGATTGGCCAGTTTTTCAACCAATGAAACAGCCCATTTGTCAACCAAGATAAGGCCTACTATATCATATGTGTTGATAGATTTTTTGACACCATTTTGTAGAGAAATTTTGTAGAGACCTTTCTAACGGTGGGAATTAAACTAGAATAAACCAGTTTTTTGTCTGTCTAGACAACAGTAGAATGTACATATCTGGTGAGATCGCCTAGAGCGTTCTGTTCCCATGCAATACATATGACCCGTCTTATCTCGTAGGCGAAGTACCATTAGATTGATGTCATTTTGTTATTCAAATAAAGATAATTCAAACACTTTTGTGAACTAAGAAAAGACAAGTATACCGTTCGTTTCTTTGATTTATCCTTTATACTTTGTTATAATAATATTTAATTTCTGGGCAAAGCATGTATTAGTAAATTACGTTTTAAACTAAGCCTAGATTTTTTTAGCAGTCGTGTATTTGGAACATAAAACTGTTTTTTTCAAAATAAGAAATTTGAAATTGATAAATGTTTTCATACAGTTCTATTTAGAACTAAATTACGAAACTTTTTTACGCTTACGAAAAAATTACAAAAAATGTTTACTACTTGTTATGTAGGCCTAAATTTGAACTTTTTCCTTTCGTTACTGAACATTTTTTGTTTCTTGAGCTAATAACTTTTACAATTTCAAAAGAAACTAATTTTTAGTGGCATATTTGAAAGTTTTGAAGTTTCTTCTACAAAAAAAGCTATTGAATACTTTTGGATTGGGGTTCATTTACTATTTTTGGCGAATTTGTAAAAATATGTTTGCAAAACGCTATAAACGGGCTTTTCAATTTTAGCTTTAACGATGCCAGTTCTAGGGTTAAAGGGACAATTTTGTTTTATGTAAATTCTGGGTTAGAATCAGTTTCTGTTGGTTGATCTATTGGGAGAGTTACAACAAATAAAATAGACGTATGATATATGTTTGTAGTTCTCTCATTAAAGTTACAACCAAGTCATCAGTAGCACTTCGTAATAGCATGCGCTTTTTTATTTGATACTTTGGTGAGGCGTATCAACTATAGTGAGTTGAGGAAAACCCAATAAGAAGGAAAAATTATTTAATTTGTTAGTTCCAAACTTTTGTTTTCTGATACAGTGCACATATTTATTTGTATATACATTTTACTTTTGCTGCATCACATAATTAAAGCAACAATTCAATCTACAACACATATTTACTGAAACTAGTGCTCAAATTTGAACCAGACTATTTCTGTATTAATCAATTATAATAATTAAATAACCCTCTTGAATAAAATACCTGTGACAAGGCTGGATTCGGATGATGTCATACGGTATTGTGTTTCAATATATTTTGGCATGTACGTCCAGTAAGCCATCAATCCGAAGGCGTAACACACTCCGCTCAAACAGTTGTACATCAATAGTTTATTTTTTAATAATCTTTTCAATGTTTCTAAAAAATCTAAAAAAGAAAAACAGCGGTTATTAAAAAGTGAAAAATCTTGCTGAAAGTATTTATTTATTTAACAACAATGCATAATCCTCCGTAACGGAGATACATTACATATTCCTGAAGAGAAAAAATGGACTCTTCTGTGTACAGGTAGCTAGAACAAAAAAAATTATGACGAAAACTATATAAAAAGCAAAAAATACATAGAAAAATTAAAAGAAAAGAACATAGTAAACAAAATATTCCAAAATAAGCCAAACATTACAGAGTTAAAATATAATTCTGATACAAACACAATATTTTTAATATAATCCATTATTTTATTTTTTATGATTTTATCAGATCTACAAAGATCTTTATATACATTTAGTAAAGTGTTGAATAGTTTAGTTGTAACATATTTTATTATACTACTTTTCCTATAAAGTTTTTGAAGTGAAAACTTGTTTAGGCTCGTTAGGCACTTTTTTGCAAGAGGAAAAATCATTGAACACGAGGGACGTCACCGTCACCATCACCACTTGAAGTCTACAATACAGCCGTATTGGGCACTTTTCTTTAGCTGTTGTATCAAGCTTAGTTCAGGTAAATAAGTAAAACTTTATATAGCTGTCGTGCCCGGCTTAGGTCAGTTAAATAAAAAAACCTATTACAGCTGTCGTACCCGACTTCGGTCATGTAAATAAGGAACACACGATTATATTTTGACATACATAAGTTAAATAATTTATAGATTTCGTACCAGATTTAGTTCAGGTAAATAATTTATAGATTTCGTACCAGACTTAGTTCAGATAAATAAGTGAAACTTTTCTATAGCTGTCGTACCAGTATTCAGTCAGGTAAAGAAGGAACACATTTTTTTAGCTGTCGTACCAGACTTAGTTCAGGTAAATAAGTCAAACTTTTTTATAGCTGTCGTACCAGGATTCGGTCAGGTAAATAAGGAACAAATTTTTTTTAGCTGTTATTCCAGGCTTAGTTCAGGTAAATAAGTAAAACTTTTTATAGCTGTCATGCGACTTCAGGCAGGTAAATAAGGAAAACTTAGTCGTACCCGGCTTCGGTTATGTAAATAAGGAACAAATGTTTATATTTGTCATACCAAATTTTTTATTGCTGTTGTACCCGTCTTTGGTCAGGTAAATAAGGGAAACTTGTTTTATATCTGTCGTACCCGGCATCTTTCATATAAATAAGTAAAAATTGCATATATGTTTTAAAAGACTTAGTTCAGGTAAGTAAGTGAAACTTTTTTATAGCTGTCTCCGTCGCTTCTCCGCAATTATTTAAGGCTCTCTATTATCTCTACAATTATTTAAGGCTCCGTCACATCTCCACAATTATTTAAGATCTCATTACAAGTACATTGATTAAAAATACTTCTCAATAACTCGAAAATAAAGTTAACTATATGAAGTTAAAATGTTTTCACTTCTGACTGCCTGTTTTTTTTTTAATTATGTTTAGGTAACAGTAAATCCTTATTTCTAGTTCTGCTATTTGAATATTTATAAGCAGTACAGAGGTCTTTACAGTGATACATAATACATTTGGTAAAATACAGTTGTTGTAACATTGGTATGTTATTAGTATTAAACAGTTCTATGAATTTATTTTGTAGTTTAATTAATTGCTTTAGTTCAGACATGCACGCACCACCCCAAGTAACCAAACCATAATTTAGAATACTACAGTACAGTCTCGTTTATCCGACCTTCACTCATTCGACATTCTGTATTATCAGACGTCTTCAAAGAAAAATAAAAAATAAATAGAGAACGCAAAAAATTAAAAAGTCTACAATAAAATGAGCCACAAGTGTCTATTTTGTGTTGTCGCTGATTATACCGCATCTAATAGTTTAAGCATCATACTGTGCAATATTATAGCTGTGGATATAGTCTAGCTCCGGCGATTATCTCACATGTCATTTAACTCTCCTCATTTGACAAACTTTAGTTTTGTGCTATCGGTCTACTAACTGTGTCGTTCTGTTTTGTGGAGTGTTCATTGCCATTGTGAATTTAGTTACCATTTTTATTGTTATTATTATTCATCTATATTGTTATGTATTGTTATCGCTTTAATATTGAACACTAGGCCTACTGTTGCATTTGACTCTAATGTTAAACGTCGGACTCTACATTGCATTTTTTGTAAAGTCACTGTATTTTTAATATTTTATCAATGAAAAAAATACTGGTTGTGTAAGTTGTTTTTCTATAAAAGTTGTATTCTGTTTATATACTGTATTAGAAATGTGAATTAAAAGTGTTAAATTATAGTTTTTGTATTAAAAATTTTAATTACTGCACATCATTAGTTTGGAAAATTACAGTATAACTTTTTTTCTTTTACTCATTTTTTTTCTTAACTGTTCGCTGTTATCCGACAATTTCGCTTATCCGACATCGCGGCGGCCCGTTTAAGTCAGATAAGTGAGGCTCTACTGTATATACATATGCATAATATATAGTCAGCAAAATCTTTTTAGGTAAGTATCTTAAATTATAAACTATGAACAGAAAATATTTAATCTTTTTAATAACATTTTGTATGTCTGTGCTGATTCCATTTTAAATTATAATCAATCATTACACCCAAATACTTACTTACCACTGTTCTCTTTATTTTTATATTGTTTGTAACAATTTCAGCACTATTAATTACACTATCGGCATAAGAACCAAAAATCATATTTATAAACAATATTAAGAACATTTAGTGTTAATTTATTATCAACAAACCAGGTGTTAACACCGGCCAGTTTTTGATTCAGGTAGGTTTGAAATTTTCAAACAGCCGCCATTTTGAAACTCAAGATTGGATTTAATCACTTATTATTTTTTTTTTTAGATATATCATTGTTAGGTTAAACTTCATGCCAAGTCAATCAGTCAAACCGTTCTCTAGGTAAGAATTATTTTGTAAAAAAAACAAAATGGCGGATATCTGGAAAACTAAGCGTTTTGGGGTCTGTGTTATATATGAACTTTTTTTCTTATTTTTACCCATAGAACCATTTCCTGAAGTTTGGCACTATACTTATGGGACACCCTATATAATCCAAAATTCAAAGTGTTAATTGTTTAACACTGTACTACTCACCTAAAATTTATTTAAACTAAAAGATAAAAAAACCTTTATACGCAAACCTTTCATAGACATTTTTCTAGATTCATCAAAATCAACTGGTTGACTATATTTAAGTGATGCCTTCTCACGCTTGGCAGCCTGTGGCAATTTACGCGGGAAGAGTGAAAACAGATAAGCAACAACTATGTTTACAAATCCAAACACAATCCATCCTGAAACATAAAAACTTAGATAATGAGATTAATGTACTGTCGGAAAAAATATCTTCACAAATTAAAAATGATAAAAAAATTTAGTTTCGTAACTATAATAAACATATTATAGCATAGAGTGTAGTACAGCAAGCTTGCTTCACTATTATTTGTGTAAAATATTTTGTCTTTTAAATTATAAATCATTACTATTTGTTTACTATTATTTGTTACAGCAGCAACTTTAACATTTTCGGAATAGGTTTCAACTAAGTTAACAATGTAAACAAAAGCACATGGAATATTTACGAAAATGGTTTGAAATATTCCATCATATTCTGTAAAATTTATTATCAATCTTATTTTGTTCATGTGTTAGTTGCAAAAAATTTGACCGACTAAACATTTAAATTGAAGAGGTACGAGACGATGTTTTCGCATTTAGTATTGCAGTTATTTTGAAGATAAATCACAGTGTTTATGTAAAACGACAAAAAATATTCGCTTCAAATTATTGCCGTGGATATATTGTACAACTTTACTTGTTGCTACAGTCGCCTAACAAAGCGTTTTATCTGTAGAATTTTGCAGATCTAATGATAAATAGCTTTACCTTGTCAATAAAGTGTCAAATTAAATACCTACTACTACCCCATTAGTCTGATCGCTATCTACAAACATCTTTGCGGAGTCAAAGATTGTATTCAAATTGAAAGAAAGTTTGTCCTTTAACACATTTGTGGACTCTAGTCTTACTGCCCGGTAAACTTCGAACTCCTCGACCATTTTCATGTAAAGATTCTTATCGCACAATTTTAGAACCCTTAGGTTGGTCAGTGTGATTATGGTCACAGTCAATGAGGCGTAACAATTTTTAACGTTTTAACGTCCTCGCAAAAGTGAAAACCAAAAATGGATGCTCGAGACATCAGACACCTGTAGTACATTTTACCAGTAGGAGGATCACTGTCAGAAAAAAAGAAGCTATTATAAGATACACTTTGAGCTTGACGGGTGAAAAGGAATTTATATTAAAAAATAAAAATAACACTATTCTCACTCATATACAATGAGTTATAATCTGTCAGTTGTAGCTCATATATCACTGAGGATCAGAGTTATAATCTGTCAGTTGTAGCTCATATATCACTAAGGATGACGACTTTGTCGTTGAAACGCGTTTGGTAATCAAACGTATATGAGTGAGAATAGTGTTATTTTTATTATTTTTTTAATAAAAAGAAGGTAGTTATAAACCTTGTGACGTTCATAAGCAAACCACCTTTCCTACCCTTCAAACTTTCGTACACCTGAGTAAGGCGAAATTGCCTAATCATTGCTCTTACCAGTCTAACCTGTAATCTTAGCTACCTGAGAGAGCTGGCGTCTCCCTTCTTGCTATTCCGTACTCTGAACTCTTCCTCTGTACAAAAAAGATAAGATTTCGCCATTGTTTTTTAAGTTACAAGCAGTTAGCAATAGGTTAGTTAACTTCGCATCTTTTGGTTAAAACTTCTTAAAAGAAAACCAATGTTTTTTTTTTGGAATGCCGAAGTATTTACAAAGTTGCTAAACATCGTGTTTGCGGGACGATTAAATTCAGTGGCATGAAAAGAACCAGAGATTCATTAACCAGTGAAAGCTGGTTCAACTGTCAGCCTAACAAAATTACAATTTCAACTGTCAACCAAAATACAACTATCAACCCATCAAAATGACTAAATAAGCCTGCAGCCAACTGTGATTTGTGCACTTATTAAATACATTGCTAACAACGATAAAAGGCCGTGCTTGTGAACCTTGCTAATCAACTAGACTAATATTTGCTATTTGTTAAACATAATATTTTGTAATTAATTGAATGGAACTGCTAGCGAATTGTTTGTTTGGTTTCTTCAGATTTGAAACTTCATAATTGTTTTTTTTTTATGTATATATATAAAAGGTTGGCCAACCTAATTGGAATAAGTAGACATAAGAATATAGCCCTAAAACAGTGGCCTAATTGTAGTGAACGTCTTTTAAAGTTTATATTATCCTGGTGTATTATTAAATTATGTGTTTCTTTGTATAAAATATTTGTTTTCTTATATATTATCTTAATAATTATTAAAGCATTAAATTAAAGGGGAGGGTTTTTCTTTTCTAACTTAAGGGAGGTTTACTTTTGAACTGTATCAAATATTTTATTTAAGGGCATATAAAAAAAAAAAATCTAATCTTTTAAATTAAGGGCATATAATTTTTTTATAATAAACAAATTGTTTATTAGCCAATATTGTCTGTATATTATTGTTTTGCCTGTAAATGGTCAACTCAGATTTTTTGTCAACATTGATTCTCTGAAAGGTAAGAATAGCTTATAGTACTGATCAGTTTCATGAATGCATGTACCGTACGTAGGACCCGGTGCGTTTTCCAAAATAATTTTCGGCAAATGCGGTACAACCTATTGTAATAATGTGTTACATTAAGACCAGCTAATTATAGTAAACGTGACTAACAATACATACTGTATCTAAATTGTAAATGCAAATTGATTTAGATGAAATAAAGAACAAAAAACAAGAACAATAAAAAAAAATACACCAATCATCAAAATCTAACTTAGTAACAAAGGTTGAAGAGCACTGTGGGGACAAATTCACAATGATTGAATGAAACCCCGAACCACAAATAGAAGGAACAAAACAAAAGCCCTCTGAGGATGATGACTATGTCAATTGAAATGTGCATTAGGGTAGTACATTAAACATAACTTTTCATTAAATTGTTCTGTTATTGTTTTTTGTTCCTTCTATTTGTGGTTCGGGGTTTCATTCAATCATTGTGATCTAACTTAGTGTTCCTCTTTCTTGTGAATTTATTAAAAACATGTAAATGTAGTTACATACTCACCAAACCACCACGCACCCACCCATCTTGGATCACTAGAAGTTATGTTTGGAGTTAATGCAGGGTTGACGTATAATTTTAAGGCATACGAAGCTAGCAAGTTTCCAAAAATAGGTCCCAGCATACGAATAAACACTGACATTGCTTTGAAAAGATGAACAAATATTTAGTTTTATTTTTCTTATTGTATATTTTTTATTTATTTTTATTTATTTATTATTGCAACAAAACATTTACATAAGTACAAATAAAATTTGTCAATAAACAGGTTGCTTGTCAATTATCCTTAAACTAAACAAAACTGCAGCTCAAAAATAAGCAAAGTACTAAATTTTACAAACTACTCCAATGAATGGTAATTAAAAAATTCATTTACGTTGTAATATTCTTTTTCGACTAACATTTTTTTTTACATTATCCTTAAACTTTTTACATGTAAGCCTTTTTACCCAATTTGGTAATTTATTGTAAAGTTTTAAGCTCATATAAAAAGGAGTGTTTTCATACAATTTCAGCCTATGAATGGGATACTGGGAGCTGTTCTCTAAACCTTGTGTTGTAACAATGAACAGTTTGGCCATCATAAAAAGTATTTATCTGTGTATGCACAAAAATAAGACATTTAAAAATATACATGAATGGTAGTATCCAAATTTTAAATTTTGTAAATACTGATTTACACGATTTATTTATGCTTGAAAACATCATAGTTTGAATATATTTTTTTATCCTAAAATAGTCAATGCCTTTGATGATTTCCCTATAATTCAATGCCATACTGCCTCAAAGAGGAAAAACAAGCATGGTAGACAATTAACCTAATTTTTAAGTCTAGAGAATCTCTGAAAATGAATATTTGAAAGCAAATCAAACTTAATTTCTTGCTAAATTTTTCAACAAAGTAGCCTCCATGTTAGATTTTGGTCAATATTTATACCCAAAAACTCTACAGTATTGCTAACACCCACAAGACTGCCATCAAACAATATGTCTTTATCAAACATATATTTACATGATATGATAAAACAAGTCACTGGTATTTGTATAAACAAACATTTTACATGAAACAGAATCTATTCAAAAGCACATAGTTTGCAGCAAAGGATAATCTGTGAAGTTCAAATAATTCGACCACGCAGTTAAAACGCTGACATGAGTTGAGCAAATTTCCAAAATATAAGTTTATAGGCCTATGTTTTAGGGTTTCAACCAACAATTTGGGAAATAGATCTACTCACGAAGGCGTTGAACACTTGTCTGTATGTACGCAATATATTAGTAGAATTTGTTTCCTCCTAGTGGCCTCGCGAGTTTGCACCACTTGGCTTCGAACCGGGTACTTTTATGGTATTTTACGTTTTGGTCGATTTTGGAGGAACCAAGCGAGCTATAAGGTCGTGTAAAAAAACAAAATGTGCAGAATAACATCCTACATTTATATTTTTAGAAAAAACTCTAAAAACAATTAATTCTCGTAGTAAAAATCTCAAAAGATAGTTACTTCCGGTCAAAAAACGTACTTGCGGTTGTTGGATTTTTTTTCTAACGAACTCGTCCGAGCGACATAGACAACCAACACGTGTACCAAATTTGGACCAAATCGGACTTAAAATGCGGCCGCTAAAGTGCGAACACATATATAACATATATACATATATATATATATATATATATGAAGTTTAATGACACCCAAAACGTGTTCTGGGGACCATGATCGGTGTTTATTTGCTACTCCTGACCTTGGGTCTCACCATAAGGGCCATTGCAATAGCTCATTTTTCCTATGGAAATTCGCTAATAATCAAGCTAAGTGATTTGATGCAGGAACAATAACTTTGTAGCTGTTTAGCATCTTCAATATGTTTCTTGTTTTGTTGGCCAACAATTTTAAACAAGCTTCTAAATTATCGGAAAAGGGTAATAGTAAAACAGGGTCCATTAGTTTGATGGATTAAACATACTTAGGAACAAAGTGTAAGCAATAATTAATTTGCAAGACCAATTAAGTTGGACACTTTATAGCCAACTTCCGTAGGAAAGATGAGCTATTGCATTGACTTTTATGGTGAGACTTAAGGTTGGGAGTGGTCAATGAGCACCGGTCATGGCCACCAGAACACGTTTTGGGGTGTCATTAAAAATTATATACATATATGTGTTTGCACTCTAACGGCCTCATTTTACGTCCAGTTTGAAGTCACTTGGACGAGTTCGTTAGCCAAAAAATACAACAACGGAAAGTAACAATCTTTTGAGATTTTTCATATTATCAGAATCAAACTTTTTTGTGGTTTAATCTAAAACAATGTATATAGAAGATTATTCTGCACATTTTGTATTATTACACGACCTTATAGCCCCATCTGGTTTCAATAAAACCGTTCAAAATGTAATACCACAAAATTAACCGGTTCAATTCCATGAAGGGGATTTTACAGTGGGGGCAGCTGCTCGACAGCCAGGATGCAAACTCCAAAACTGACTATAAAATTTACTTTTTTGTATACTTACAGCTCTCGGTTCTTTATTTTTTATTTTAATTTGCTGGTGATATACGTTTTGCCTTTTTTTTCGTGTAAGTGTTTCATTTTATAAACTTGACGTGCATCAAAGAATGTAAAAAACTAATGAAATATGGTTTGGTAATGCCTGAATAAAAAAAAGGCGAAATGTACGTCACCAGCAAATAAAAAATAAAAATAAAGGAGCTGTAAGTATACAAAAAAGTAAATTTAACCAGTTCAGTAAGGCAATCAGAAATAATACAAAACTGAGTTTATCCACTGCAAGTGAAGTGAAACAATACATAATCCTAGGCCGCAAAGTCAAGGTGCAAACTCACAATGTGAGCTGAGGGTGGAGACCGAGGTACAAAAAAATTCTACTAATATATTTCGTGCACGCAGGCAGCTATTCAGCACCTTCGTGAGTAGACCAATTTCCCAAATAGTTGGTTAAAACCCTAACATATAAACGTAATTTTGGAAATTCGCTAAACTTACGTCAGCGGTTCAACTGCGCGATCGAATTATTTATTGTTACCGTTTGTTTGATAGTTTTGAAAGTTATACAATTCAGTAGAAAACTAAACGGGCTAAAAAAATTTACTCTTTTTAAGATTTAAAAAAAATTTTAAACGGATTATTGGAACAAGTTTATTTTTTTCAAACTAGTACTTTACAATTTCACGGTTAACCCTATAATTGTCACTCACATTGAGTGGTCTCAGCTCGCCGCAGTAATGAATTGAGTAGTCTGTGACAACTCCATTGTATTGAGTATTTCGCCCACTAAAAATCATCTAATCCCAATAAAACAAAAACCGTTGGAAAGGAAATGATTTAAACTTTAATTTTTGTATTTACTAATTTGTTCTAAAACGTATATTTACATATGTAATCATCGTTTTAAAATTGTAGTGTTGTGTAAAGCTATTGCCACACGTGAAAACACAATGAAATTATTCAACTTTGTCACTTCTCTAAAGCTCAATACCGCTCGACAGAAATATTTTGACAATAATATAAAGATACGGTACCTTTGGATTCGTTAAAATTTGAGTTTTGTAAAACTACCTTCCAATCAGACGTCACTCTTATAAATTCAAAAATATAAAAGTTTCTGTAAACTCTTGCAGTTGGACAGTTTTAAACCAATAAAACAGCACGTTTTGCATTCGAGATATCTCTTACAATTCGAAATATTTGTACAGACTTGTTTATATCTATTTTTAGACCAAAGTTCAATCTTTCGGGTTTGGTATAAAGCAAACCATATTTACTCTAACGGTTTTGTTCGTACAGTGCTGAGAAATACTGGCAAATGAGAAATTAAAAACTCGACTTTCTCACGCTCCCGAAGTGGCAGTTCCGACGGTTTTTCACACGGTACCTCGTATAGTATTCATGCGCGATAGGTTTATTTATATGATCTCATTTTGTGATTCAAGTAAAGCTAATTCAAATACTTTTATGTAACAATAATTTACAATCATACATAAATAAATAACTTTAATAATTGGAAGCTACTACAAGTATACAGTTCAATTCTTTGATTTATTCTCTACATTTTGTTATAATAATATTTTATTTTTGAACAAAGCAATTTATATTCCTAAATTACTATTCATACTAGGCCTAGTTTTCCTAACAGTCTTGTAGTAGGAACATAAAAACTGGTGTTTTCAAAATAAGAAATTTCAAATGGATAAATATTTTTATATAGTTCTATTTTGAAACAAATTACAAACAATTTTTACTACTTTTTATATAGGCCTAAAGTTGAACTTCCTCCTTTCGTTACTGAACATTGTTTGTTTCTTGAACTAATAACATTGAAAATTTTACATCAATCAATTTTTTACCAGGATATATAAATTCTTTGAACCTTTCTCTACAAAAGAAATATGGAACACTTTTGGATTGGTTTATAATTTGGCAAATTTTTGAAAATATGCTTGCAAACACACCGAAATGGCTTGATGTTGCAAAAAATAGCATGAAGAGTTGTAGGATTAAATATTTTTATAAATTTATAATATTGAAAATAATTTACAGTACATGTGATTCATTTAATTTGACACCATTTATATAAAAGTAGAAATTCTTGCTAGCTTGGATACAGTTGACGGTAAGACAAAACTGTTAACATTGGCCTGTAAATACAATTCAATAAAATGTTTTGTAAACCAATATATTAATATATATTCGGTTTAATACTTACACCATAAGAAAGCCACTTTATTTTTCTTAACATTGTCATCCAGATAACTGACTCCTACTGTCCAGTACATACAGATACTTACACCCATCATTATATGACTGACCATCAGTATAAGCACGGGAGGTGTGAACAGTCCACCTTCTATACAACCTTCATCGTCTTCAAGAGAGCCAGGTCCACATAAAGAAGAACTGTTCACTGTAAAAAAAACAATTGTGTTTTGTTTGAACTGTTTGTTGTTGAGTTAAAAGTCAATTTCCTTAAAGTTGTTGAAGATAAAACAACAGAACAACCATTGTGTGCATCCATTTTAGATCGTAAAATTAAAAATGTCAATTCCAAACATTATTTATTTATGACTATTATTTTGGTAGGATTAAGTATTAGCCAGGCTACTCTTCTACAGTAGACTAACCTGAATGTACAGTAAAGTAGATTAGGTTCCTCTTCCCTACAGATCACAACTTGATAAAAGCCTTCAGCATTTGCTTAAAATGGGAGTTCTATGTACCAAGTCAATCAAAATCCCAAAAATTAAATTAAATGTCTCTAATTTGTAGTAAGTTAATTAATATCTAGACAAGGGATAAACTTTGGAAATTATTCTCCAAAATGTGCACCTTTTAAACTTCTTTTACACTGGGAGCCACAAGGCTCGTCCTAGCGAGCGGTAGAAAAGCGCAGAACAATTTGAACTTTTGTTCCTCTTTGTATATTTTAGGTTAAGGGCTTAACATTTTTCCATCTAAAGCAGTTCAGAAATATTAATCTGTTTCCGTAAATAACACGCACTTTATATGAAAAATATTTAAAATATTAACTAAAGATGGCGTCGCATTAAAATCATAAAATACTTTTAAAAATTAAGGCTCATATTGCCAGTATCATAATTTTGTAATTGTAAATAAAGTTAATGTAAATCTGAACCGACAAATACCTGATTTCTGCAGTCTTGTTGATGAAGCAATCACATCTTCCTCTGCTCCGTATATAATGTACGGAAGCGCAGTACCAAAGCATGTTAGGCCAGTTATAACTGTACAAAATCCTACCAATCTAGTTTTATGGCCACGACTTCCGACATAACTCATGATTAGAGTTGAAAATAATGTTCCAATGTCCAAAGCGCAGGAAAATAAACCTAAAAATAATTTTTTGAATAGATTAAAACGACTCAAATTGTACAATTTTTGTATAAACAAATGTTTTCAGAACAAATTATACAGAACTTAATCTGTTTCATACTCTTTAAAAAGTAGTTAAATTTGCTCCAACCTTCAATCATATTTTTAGAGGAGGGTTGTTAACCCCGGACCAAAAAATTGGAATTACAAAATCTGTGCGTACACATCACTACCATAAACATGTTGAAAAATATCAGAGCCTTAAGAGGCTATTTACAGAGTTTAATTTAAAAAATGCATAAATATGTGTGCTATTGTTAAGAGTAAGGTCTCAAAATATTAGGAATAAAAATGTATTACACAATAAAAAAGTATTTATAACAACTAGCCTAATTAAAGTTTTTTAACCCACATTTCCTAAAAAATAATAATAATAAAAAATAAAATAAACAATTTTTGGGAGACTTTACAAAAGAAATAAATACAAATTTGTGCATGGGAACCTTCATCATTTCTTTCTAAATATCATTTTCTGTATATATTAAAAAAATTTTCTTTCTATATCAAATATCATACTTTTAATAACCTGTTTTATAATTTGATGCTACATGTAAAAAACCAGGTATAACAAGATTTAGCACACCAAATAAATAAATAAGAAAAAGTTAAGTACTCGCAAAATTTATATTGTGGTATTCACATCTATATATATAAAAGGTAAAAACCCACTGACTCACTGATCACGATTTCTCAAAAACTACCAAACGGATTGGAATGAAATTTGGTATGTAGCTTCCTCTAGGGCCACAGGTGTTCACTAAAAAAGGGTTTTAAAAAATTCAAAATTTTAGTGGGGGTTTGGGGGGGGATCGAAGTTATTAAAAAATTACTTCTTCAAAACTACCGAATGGATTTGAATGAAATTTGGTATGTAGCTTCCTCTAGGGCCATAGGTGTTCACTAAAAAAGGG
>JAGFPH010000335.1:407469-425151 GCA_018207615.1 Philaenus spumarius | reverse complement strand
GTACCGGTATTATAAAATTAGGTTTTTGTCCTAATTCGAATTGAAATAAATTAACTATTGTATTGGAGCTATGAGCCAGTAACCACTGCAACGGGAGAGAGGAGCTTTTCAGTTTTAAGACGTTTAAAGACGTACACTTTGGGGGATTCCCGACTCAATGGCCTGGCCTTAGTCAATATCTTAAAAGAGAGAGAAATTGATGTTGAAAATGTTATAAATGTGTTTTGACAAACAAAAATCTAGACGTACGGTAATTGAAAATTGGGAGTGTGATTGAACATTTAAAAACATTAAATAAGGAACATATTTTTATGTTTGTGATTTTTTTATAAATAAATAATATTTTTTTATTAACAATAACATGTGTAACAGAGGTTTTTAAATTTATTTATGTGTTAATAATTATAAAGTGCAATGAACCGCACTTATTTCTGACTAAGCACAAAGATAAGTCAGTAGAATTTATATTTGAAAGTGCTTTTGCGTTGTTTGCTGCATAACTTCTTGGGGCACTGTTACGTTCAGGCACAAATGAAGATAAAGCATTAATGTAATTACATTATTATGATTCAGGCTTTTTTTGAAAATATTAGTTGTAGTTAAATTTAGTCTGTACAGTATCTGCAATAACAGCCGTTATTAAAACATGATTAAATAATATATTTCATCACTAGGACCGAAAGTGACGCTTTTCGATACGAGCTCAAGTTTAACGACCGAGGCGAAGCCGAAGTCGGAAAATGAGTGAGAATCGAAAAGCCACTTTTGGCCCATGTGATGAACGATACTTTTCATCACACTGTGACTAATAGTATTAATAATAAATTTAATATATTTTTCTTCAAAATAACCTATCGTTTCTCAGTAACATTCCTGAAGTACAATGACAACATAGTTTACGTTTACAGCACAAACTAAATTATTGAGATCAGCTGATTTTAATATCAATAGTGATACAAATAAAAACCTTCTTTAATTCTAAGAATTTATAGGCATTGATTTTTAAGGAAAAGTTTATCTTGTCTTTGGTGTTTTATTCTACCATTAATATTTATAGAACAATACACTAACTACCGAAACAGGTACATGAATAAACGTACTGATGTACTTTTTTAAATACTTAATAAGTTTAAAAGTTTATTTATTTAATACTTGTAAATAGTATCAATGTGTAGTTTTATTGTTGCTCAAGATTGTTCTTTGTTAAAATCATCATTATATCTAATAAATTAATAAGACGACACTTCAAATTATAATTATCATTGATAGCGCTAATGGTGTTATAATTTATAACTAATTTAGTGATCGGCACAAATCTCCAGCTGATTTTGCCGATCTAGACCGAGAAAACACTATTTTTAATACTCACAGCTGATACTGAAAGTAACTATTTTCGATACAGTGTGACGACAAGGGTTTTTACTTATAGCTTTGTTATGATTTTGGTAGTCTTAAACTGCATTAAAATTACGTTTTTAGAGGATATTTTTTATCAAATTTTCCGGGCCCCAAGGTGGTATTTAGCCCCCTCCTGGTGGTATTTGCTCAATCCTAGATCCGCCCCTGATTGAAGATCATGCAACAAAATTTGGTACATTGTTCCCTACAAAAAAAAAAACTAATTTTTTAAGCAGTGTAACGATAAACGTTGCAAAAATAAAAATATATGATATTATAAAGTGTTAAAAAAAATGGGGTTCGGTAAAAAATTCGAAAATAGAAAAAAATAAAAAAAATGTTCAAATCAAAAAATAAAATGCTATATGTGGATTATTCAACAATCATTAATACCTCTCCTTCACCTCTTTCATTTATTCACCTTATCACCAGAAGTCGTCGCTCATAAAATACCTTAAATCATTTAAAACACCTCTTAGGCCTATTGCCTTACTTCAATAATAAAAATCACCATTTACCTAAACTCAACACATCACATGTCTCCCCTAACTCCAACGTGGAATTGCACCTTATGCTCCACCTTATTTTAATTCACCTTACTTTCAAAACCTTAATATCACCTTCACTTAGCTCGTATAATAATAATTAAAAAAATAGTAATCGTAGTACGTATAATAATCCACATATAACTTCATTTATGCTCTATTAGCATCTATCTATCCATAATTATCAATTACTGTAAAATGTTTATTAAATTAATTTAATTTCCTCAGGGGTTGTTACCTGGCTGATAAAGTACAAGCTAGTTGGATGTTCGTGGCTGAATAAAGAAATTCAAGACATTGTGGCAACAACTATTTGTTTACTCAAACATAATTAGAAAATGAATATTTACAACAAAAAATATCAACGTCATAGAACAATTAAACATACAAATCAATTAACTATTTACAAATTATACAAAGTTTTGTCAGCCCTAGCTTGCAAATAAATGACGCAATAAGTGAAAAGTTTAAGTTAAGTTGTTCCTCAATTTTTTATAAGTTTTCAAAAATGCAGACTTTTAAGCTTAAAAATAATGGCCATATCTACTCACGATACCTGTTGTTATTGTATTTTTACCTAGGATTTCACTGACTCTACTTGATATAGTCACTTCACTTGTATTTTACTAACGCGTTCGTCTGAGCACATGTTAACTTTTTAAAAGTTCACTTTTTAGAAAAAGTATACGAAAGATTTTGTTTTGTACAACCTCACCAACTCCTAAACACCTCTATTCCACCTTAGCACAACATTCGATACGATTCTTGAAGAAATACTACATTTTTTAACAAATTCTCCACCACCAGCAACTAGCTATGTGTTCAGTTAGCTACGCCATCTTGACTCTCTTCTCTCCGGAACGTAGTGCGACGCGACTCTCTTTTAGAGCATTACATGCAAATCCGCACGTACGCCATTCGTGCTAAGCCTTCCGTATCTCGATATATACGCTGATGCTGCAATTTGTTATACAAGTGTTTATTATTTTTTTTATAAGTTGCCCCTGGATTGTCTCTGCCTAATTAAAATGTTTATTATTACATTACTGCTTGTCTTCATTAACTGTTCACTTCAACCGTAATTATTTAAATGACTTCTTACATAGTTCTTACACGTTACATACGTTCACATATTAATATATCTTTTAGGTCTGCTTTTATTTTACCTATTTTTATAGTCTGCTTTTTATTTATTAAAAATGATTCTACTGTAATTATTTTGCGTCATAAAGGAATTTATATATATATTAAAATTATAAATGTTTACTATTATATATGTATTGCGTCATTTTATTTATTTAGACCAAACCTCTGTGTTTTTAGACACTATGGGAAACTACTGATTTATTTTTTATCGTATAGCTTTTCTGTTACATGGCTGTTAGTGTTACAGCAGTTATAATTTTTTTATCACCTTAGGGGGACGGCCTGCAGAGGGTCAGAGGAAAATCTTAAACAGGAGCTTAGGTCATGTTGTACATCAAATTAAAGATCTACCTTAGGACAAAATAATGTCGCAAATTAGACATAAAAACGTCCACCCTAAGCAAAATGGGGTTAAAGTTAAGATATTGGGCACTTTTAAAATGGCTTAATTTTACTTATTGGCATAAAATGTAAAAGCAAAACTCCATAGCTAGTAGTTTACCACAGCTAGCACAGAAGTATAATTTCTAGTTAAGAATTCAACCTTAATCGCGTCATTTTGTCATTTTAGTGAAAATAATCCTAATTCTTATTGACATAGTTATAAGTGATCTTAAAGAGTTAACTATTATGATTTTGACTCACTAAAACTGTTTGTTGAATTTCCTTCCATGTTGAATGAAAGTTTCAAAATGAATCCGGGGAAGTCTGTTACTATAGTCAGAAAATTATATAAACTGTAGGAGAAGTTGCACAACAGACTCTAAATAAACAATCTTGAAACTACATAAACAATTAAAATGTAATAATGTTTATTTAAACAAGATAAGAAACATAAACAAGATATGCAACCATAAAATAATGTGTGTAAAAATTAAAAGAATAAATTTTGACCTACAATTTGTATCTACTTACATAAAAAGTGCAACAGATTAAATGAGTAACAATAAAATCCACTTCAGCAGATCACTCCAACTTAGTAAAAAGCTCCATTTTAAATGTTGCTTTTAACCCTCCAAGTGCTGACTATATTGCTCTTTAGCGCCAAGGGTTTTTTTGGTTCCGTGCATGCTTATTAACTAAAATCATTATAAAATACTCACTAACAGTAAAGTAAGACTTATTATACATCATTTTAATCACAATTACATGCTCTTTACAGGAAATATCTTTAACAGGCTTACCTTATAATTTTTATCCTTTTTTTTTTTTTTTTGTTGACCAAAGTAGAAATTTAAAAAAAAAACTTTTTTTGTGTTCTAAAACCACTCACTCAAAATATATAAAAAAAAGTAATGTAGAAAATCCAATGTAGCCAAAAGTTACACAATTTTATGGTGAATAGAAATATACATAACACTACTACTTTGCTGTAAAAAAAAAACTTTTTGTCTATAAAAAAATGGCACAAAGAAGAAAAACTTGACTCTAAAGATATAAAAGTACTGTCTATACTCAATATTTATGGTTTGAATTTGTTATAAAGGAATAACACACATATTATATACAAGAAGAAAAAAAGAACAACAAATATTTACAGTTCAAGGTCTCTATTTTAAAACGCACCTCTAACATCACTTGAATTGCTGAGTTCACTCATAATTACTTCAAAAATGAATACAAATTTCCAAAAACAAATAAAACTAAACTGATCTAAACTGAAGCTAAAAATGAATAACAACTAGTGGATAAACAAACGAAATCCGAGTTCCGAGCGCCTATCCACGCGTACTACACGACTAGATAGTTGATTTGACAATTCTGCCGAAGGTTTGTTTGAGTCGATATCGCTATGAAACTCTGAACTATAATAAAGTGACTCTTTCCAAACACAACCATACATTGAAGTATCCGATTGTATTAAAAATAGCGGCAATTTACAAAATGTGTTGTGCAAACGTTAGCACCGTAACGCGACTTTTATACATCGCATATGTGACGTTAGCACTTGGAGGTTTATTTGTACGACCCTCGGCATTGTCTATTCCTGACAACAAAACAAGAGCGAATTTCCACAATCCTACAAGAGCCTTGCCTACTGCTGCTTTGATGGCTGTAAGAGAAGAGCCGTCAACCAGGAGGACAAAGGTTTTTTAGTATTTTACCCTGAAGCTAGTTGTCAAGCATATGCCAGATCTTTTCTGAAGTCCCTGTCAGCTTAATATGTGCTCTGATTAACTCCTTGGTAGCCCGCAGGATATCCTTTCGGTCACTCGACATCCTTGCCCAGAGGTTAATACACTATATGACTTTCATCGCCAGAGTTTAGTGTTGGAATTGGAGCACGAGATGATTAGCACTCCTTTCTCCAAGTACGAGCCTGAGAAGACTGGGCATGAGCCGCCTTCCAGACACTCAAACTTGTCAATAATGGCATTTTCTAAGGTTTGCCCTGCTCCTCAGAGAACTTGTCTCAGAGAAATTTTTTAGTACAACTGACATTTTGATGGAGGAGAGAGCTTCCCTAAACGAAGATCCAGATTGAACCGATGTCAATGCACCGTGCTCACCAGACTGATTAGGTCTCTTCCTCTGTGTTTCAGTAGAAGGGGGAGTTGGAGCTTCAGCCCTGCTTCCATAATATAAGTACTAGAACATTGGCGGCTGACGAGGCAGTACCATTGCTCTTCCGTTTATCAATTTTTTTCGGGTCATACTCCTGGCCATATTTCTCCTGGACACACCTCCTGTCTTCTTTGGACAACCTAGACCTATTCTGTTCCACATTGAGTGAAACCAATTGCTTGGTAGCGTCCGCCAGCTGAACCTTGGATTATTCAGGAGGAGGTCTTCATCCAGCTCAGAGCCCGAATCTACCTCCCCCTTACTAGGGTCTACCTCCATGTCGACAGGTCTAGAACCCTGCTCGATGGCAGGTTCTCATCTGTCAACAAAAGGCGCAGATGCTTCAGAGTTTTGGACGGATTGAGCATGCTCTGAGGCCGCTACCTGTCCTGGGTTGACAGCCGAGCTGTACCAGGTGGCTGGTTCTCCTTGAGAGGTCGCCTGGTATCTCAGCTAGATCACGCCACGTGGTATTCACATTAACCCTGGGCATTCATCCTTTCGGCATGGGTGAACAAACAGCTTCCAGATTGGGAATTCTATTTCATGGGTTACTCCCTTAGATCCGTTGAATTCAGCCTAGACCTCATATAGGATGTAACTCTCAAATATAAGATGTTAAAAAATATATTAATTTCTAAACCTTTATTTAATTCACTACAGTAAAGAAAATGTTTTACATCACTTAAAAATATAACAAAACTGTTTTACTATATTAAATAATATAACATGATGACATGTTCGTATAAAATACAAATTGACTACAGATTCTATGAACAATATTTACAAAATAATTAAATATACTTTCAGAAATGCTAAACTTCCATGGTAACATTTCCATCACTTCAAGAATCCAAATTAGGTCGATTAACAATTGGTTTTACTAATTCTCCAAGTAAATGTTTATCAGTTTCTTCTCCCTGGAGGTTCTCTTCAATCTCATCTTTGTTTTTATCATCATAAATTTTCAATCCTTTAACATGGAACCAGACGAAACAATCAAATATGACTGCCAATGAAAGAAAACCTAAAACCAAAATATTTATTTCAAGTTAGTTGGTACTAAAAGATAAAAGTTTTGAAATTAATTTAGAATATAGTTTATACTAACACTCCACATTTTTTGTTCCACACAACTAATATTATGGATTATATAAAAAATAAAACCTACATAAATACGAAGAAATTAAAAATAGCTAAACATAATAAAGGTGGAGCGGTGCCCAATGTTCCAAAATCTTTTCTCCTTATGTTGCATTATATATATATATACCTTAAAAATATGGGGCCTGAACCAATGAGCAGCATTAGCCATAGCACTGTAAAAAAACGGGCCAGGGAAGAGCAACGCCAGAGATGGTGTAGATGACACCGGGCATACGCCGAGTAAATGATTGATTAAGGGATAAAAAGCTAAGCTTACCAAATCCCTAATCTAGTTAAACAGGCCACAGCTCAAGAGCAGAAGGACTCATTACTGGACATTGTCAGTTCAGGAAACACCTAGCAACAGTGGGAATCCTTGAATCAGGAAGACACGTCACAGTTTAGTGCGAGATCCTGGAGCGTAGGAGGAGGAGGCTCTTTGGAATCCAGCAACCAGGGGACCAAGAGGACACATACTTGGTGGAGAATATCCTGGACCTCACAAGGGATGTAGGCTTCTAACGTGCTAGACGCGGGACACAGGGGGCACAATAAACCAAACGTTGACGTGTAAGGAAACCTTCTCCAAAGAGGAATCCACCCCAGAAAAATCTATTCTATTCACAACACAAAGCATATATTACAATTGGAAAGTAGAGGGACGCTGAGTAAACAAAAATAATGGGAAGGGATAATATGCAGTTTTTTTTTAATTTCATGTCCGTCTCGCAGAAGTATGGTGATGGTTAAGGGTTAAACCAAGTAAATAAGATTAACAAATTACAAAAGAAATTTTAATATGACTTCATGTATAATCAAAAAAGAAAATAACTGTATTTTGAAATGTTTTACAAGCAATCCTCTCCAACCTAAGATTAATTCCGTCAAAAGAGCGATCCCATTGGCGGAATAGCACAGGAGGACAAATTGAGCAAAAATAATTGCTAATCCAGCAATTTTGGAAACGATAGTGTCAGTTAAACTCAAAACATCAAGTGTCGTATGAATAGCAAAGTGTCCTGATATTAAACCAAATTGTGATGGATAGATCTATTCTACACTGGTAACAGACAAACAACTGTATACTTCTATGAAAAAATTTGTGGCACTTTTAATTGAAAATTTTAATGAGACTGAATTTACTAGACTCTGAACTTTTCTATATCAACTTGGCAATGACGATTGAAACTTAAAAAATTTAGAACATGATATCCAGTATTATAATATATAACTTTAACAATTAATTTTGAAACTTAAAACAAATAGTTTGCAATTTAATTTACATTTACTTACGCCAATAAGAGTTCCTTGTACCGAGATAATTTAATGAACATTCCATATAAATATAATCTATTTTCTATGAAAACAAAACTTTTCAAATAAGCTAAGCTTAATGAGACAATATAAGAAATGCAGACAATTTTAAAAACATAAACTATAAATAATTTTTAGTGCATGATTATTTTCAAACTTGAATGACAATATAATTTGTAAATTTCATTGCATTTGAAAACCTGTTTAACATTTATTGTTAAAATTATAAGTTATCTATTTATGTTGTGAATACAGACCACTGCTTAATTCTTTCTCCTAAAAACTGTGTTCAAATCCAGCTCAATATTTTGTATATTCCAGCAATTTTTAGAATAAAGATAAAAGAATTATAATTGAAACTTGTATCAAGTTAGGACATTAAAAATGAAATAATTTATAATAAGGTTTGATAAAATATTTTGTGACCCCAACCTGAACATGTTAGGTTGAGAGCATAGCGTAAAGACTGATCATAGTACAACCAGCAGTTGCCAGTTTCACCGCACGTACGGCCCCATACAAGGCAAGTGTAATCTGAAATAAAAAATTACAATTAAACCAGCATAGTATAACGGGTTTTTCAAAATGAATATCAGGGTTTTAAGGGTTTGTAACAATTTTTCTCAACAATGTCTCAAAAAATTGTGATCAAAAAAGTTGAGATATTTATTATAAACATAGTATATTCTTACTATTTTGTAAACAAAAGACAATATTACATTAAAATTACAAAACTAAATTAATATTTTTAACAAAATTACCAATACTTAAAAATAACCTATAGAAAAGGTTTACATTAAGGCCGTAGCCAGGGGGGGGGGGGGTCAAAACCCCACCGAAATCCCAAAATTTAGTAGTAAAAATTAATACTAGGTTTAAAAAGTCCAAATTAAATTATAAAATAGACAACACAGCAGACGATCCAACAACATACTGTATTTTACATCATTGTGCATTGCATGCATACTGATATTTAGATTTACTTGACTAAACTACAACGTACAATACACATGGATGCAGTAGGTTACAGCCTTACTCTCTTGTGAGCTTGATCTGATCTATTAAATAAGAAAACTATGAAGGTTCAACAAAAATACTTTACTCTAACAAAACACGCAATGCTCTGTGTATGGAAAATCACGGGGGTTGGAGTGCGAAGCACGCAACGCATTGTGTATTGAAAACTCTCCCAATACAGGCGTTGGCGTGCGAAGCACGCAATGCTCTGTGTATTAAAAATTCTCCCAATACGGAGGTTGGCGTGCGAAGCACGCAATGCATTGTGTATTGAAAATACTGCCAATATGGGGTTGGCGTGCAATGCACTGTGTGTCAGCCGCTTGTCATAGTGTTCACATTCAAGCTCACATGTGCGTCTTTAGCAGTGAACGTGTTAAAAGGGTTTAGATTCAAAACTCAGGTCCTGACCTGACCCCCCTCCCCAAAGTTTTCCTGGCTACGGCTTTGAGTACACTCATTACAAACAAGACTGAGTTTACTGTCATTGGTACAATAAGTACTCTCATGATCACTAAATTGTTTTGGTATCACTAATTCACAGTCAAAATCATGATTAAAAACACAACAACATTCTGGACATCTATGTTGGAACAAAGTCAAAAATCAACACAAATAAGTTTTTATCTTGATGGTCACAAAAAGAAAATATAAATAATATCGAAAGGTCAAAAAACCCCTCCCCTAGGAGTACATAGGTGCCAAGGTTGCAGCAAGAAACCATTGTATCACTTAAGCAAAAACAAATAACCCTACATTAGCAGTTAACTTTTCCATATATTGCTTCATAAATAAAAACACTTTTACATTCTATTGTTTCGCCTAATAACACAAATAGATACTACAGTGCTTACCCAAAAGTGTTCCATAAAATATAGGCGCTGGAATAAAGGCTAATGCACAGAGTAACATTTCTGAAAAACCAATAGAGATGGATTTATCCTTTGGAGAGACTGTCCTGGAACATATTATACAACTAGCTATTAACAACAAATTTTAAAAATACTAACTTGTCATAAAAATACTGAAGCAGTAGTATGTCTTATTTTGGGTCCTATTCCGTTTTACTATAAGAGGTGTTTCAAAATGAATGTCAGGGTTTTAAGGCCTTGTAGAATTTATTACATTTAAATTACAATTATAAATAATACATCAAATGAAAGAACAACTCAAACAGTTTTTCCTACAAGTGTTCAATGTGAGCACCATTCGTCACAAGGCATACGAGTCGATAGACGAGTTCGTCCCAAACCTTGTTCAGTGTGTCTGGAGTAACTGTTGGAACAACTGCTTCAATCCTGTTTCTTAAGTCGGGTAGGTCAGCTGGTAGCCGAGGCACATATACATGATCGTTTATGAACTCACAAAGGTAAAAATCAACTGGCGTTAGATCGGGTATCGGGTGAACGCGGAGGCCATGCGAAACAAGTTCTGGCCCTTATGGTCAATCCAGCGATGGGCTACAATTTCGTTTAACCAACCGTGCACTTAGTTAAGGTGGTAGACATTCTTGCTGGAAAATTAAGTTGTGTGGTTTAGCTTTTTTAAAAAATTAAGGAAAGTGCCATGGTTGTAGCACATCAAGATAAGAAATACCAGTTACAGTTACTTTATCAAAAAATACAGCCCCATAAACTTTCCTCAAGGATATGCTACAAAAAACATTCAATTTAAGGTAGTTGTGTTGCAACTGTACCACCTCTTGGGGATTTGCTGACCCCAGATGTGCACATATACACTTAGGTGAAATGTCAATTCATCACTGAAGACAACACGATCCAGAAAAGCTTCGTCATGCATACGTTCTCTAAGTTGGCACGTAAATCGTAGTCTGTAGGCTTTAGAGTCTGTAACAACTGCAAACGGTAAGGAGTTAGTTGTAAGCGTCTCCTTAAAACTCTCCACACAGACGATATTGGAATTGCTAATTCACAACTAGCCTTACTAACTGATTTCTTGGGGCTACGCATGAAAGACTCTCTCCCTCGTTCATCAGTCAATCTTGGTCAAGACAGCCCTTTGCAAAGACAGCCGGTGTCTTCAAACTGATGAGACCATCTACGGATGTTATAACACTTGGAGGATTACAAATAAACTTAATACGGAACGCATGTTGCTCTGTAACTACAGATTCAGTACTTGCAAACTGTAAAACACAAAAAGCTTTCTGTTCACTAGTCGCCATACTTTCTACTAGCGCTTTCTAACGGAAGACAGAGGAAATTGTGCATGCGCAATGCACATGTGCACAGATATACCAACAAAACTGTTGACTTGCTCTTTCATTGAAGTATTGTTTATAATTGAAAGTTAAATGTAATAAATACTATAAAGCCTTAAAACCCTGTATATGAATGTATATTTATCCTAACCCCTAATAAATGTTTGACCTTTATAATCTGGTGGCAAAATAAATAATGTGGTAACCTTATGTTGCATTACAAAGGAAAATGTAAGTCGCTTGAAAAAGTAACAGAGTGTGATACATTGACTGAAAGGATGAAACAAAAAATATATTAAATGACATGTCTGGTCATACCTAGAAAACCTATTAAACAATATGCAAACTAGATGGAGAAAATGAAAATTTTTCATCTCCACTTTTCACGTATAGGGAGATACTCCAAAATATGTTTGACTATGCAATTAAAGACAAAAGGTTATTGGATAGTGTTTTACCAAAGTCTATTTGAGATAGATTTAAAATTGTTTTATTTTCTACCTGAATTGAATAATTGTGTTTCCAGTTCGTCCGGTTGCTCCAAAAAAATTAACCGTGCAGAGTATAATAAGGAAAATTACGAAGTCGCTTGTACAGTCAACCGGACAATACGATTCCGTAGCCATCCCGTAATCAGGAATGCAGCTACAATTGGTGTACATCTGGAATCAAATCACAGTTTTTCCTACAAATTTATTTAGATGTTTTATTGTTTAAAGTTTAAAATGTAATATTAATAAATCTTGACTTTCTATTAAAATAAATTAGTTTTCTGATAACTGAAATAATAAAATAGTATATTTCACAACTAGTGGGAAAAGTGTGATTTTTCAGATGCGAGTCGTATTTAAATTGTGAGACGTAGACGAGCAATTTAAAGAGAACGAACATCTAAAAAGAACATTTTCCCACAAGTTTTAAAAACTATTTTTCACAAAACTACAGCAAAAAGTATTATTTCATACAACAGCAAAAAATATGACTATCAACATTTATTTTTCTTCTTACTGACTCAACAGGGTCTTCTTTCCCCGCTAATTTTTCCAAGCCCGTTCCCTTGGCAGTGGTTTTGCTATATAGTAGATAGGGACAGCGGGAATTTCGTTAATCCATTCATGCGCATCTGTTTTAAACAGATGGGCATTATTTCAATATTGTATTGTTGTAATATAATTTAACCTCACTAGTGCGGATATGACGAACTTTACCTGGCAATATACGCAATTGAAAAGCAACTGATATTCCAGTAGTATCGTGAAAATATATTTATATATTGTATTGTATAATTGTTATAGGACTTACATACCAAATCATTAACAATACATATCTAATTCAATTAAACTTATTAAATCTGAATAGAGCCCAGGTCAGTCATAAAACATAGCTGTGTAGAAAATATGACGGTTGAAATAAAACTGTCTTTGGAAGAAATGAGGATGTGGTTTGGGAGAAATTTCTGTTTGTTAAAAGTAAATAAAACTGAAATTATAAAGCAAAAATGAATGTATTAAATGATCAAGTACATAACTGTATAAATACATTTTTAGGTATTTATATTAACGAAAATTTAAACAGGAATAGCCCTCCATTTGGATTTATTCATTAAAAAAATCAATCAACGATATCCACTTTTTTCATTTTAAGAAAATGTGTAATGATGAACACATGTAAAATGTACCATGCTTATATTGAATTGATATTAACATATACGGTATGGTTTTAAGGGGGAAATGCAGCCAGTATACAAAAATATTCTCATTTCAAAAGAAAGAGCCGATATAAAATTATAACAAATCCGACTGATTAGTAGAAGTTGTAGACCTGTTTTTACGCAATTAATTTGTTCACTCTGTCAATACTCTATACAGGATGTTCCCGAACTCTCTGGTCCCCTTTTGTGGACTTGTTCCTGGGATCGAGACAAACATATTTTACAATATAAACATGGGTGCTTACTTTTGCGTCTGTATGTATTTTTTTTTATATATTTCATATCTACAGAATGGTTTGACTGAATGACTTCAAACTTGGCATGAAGTTTAACTAACAATGTTCCATTTTCAGAAAAATAAGCGACAATATCAAATAATTTGTTTCAAAATGGCGGCTGCTTGAAAATTTCAAACCTAAATTACCCAAAAACCGTACATTTTTACAAAAATGTCAAAATACCTCTTTTGTAGCCCTTTTAATTTCCTATCGGATAGTGTCTCTATCAAAACAATCGGATGAAGGATAGTAGTTAAGTTATGTATAATAATTGGTTTGTTTAACCCGGCATCCTAAACCAACATAGTAAAGACAACGATAAGGTAGATACTTAAGCTGTTATTACAAACAGTTATTAGAACATTTTGACTGATTGAGTTCAAACATGGCATGAAGTTTAACCTAACAATGATCTATCTCAAGAAAAATAAGCGATTAAATCCAATCAAGCGTTTCAAAATGGCGGATGTTTGAAAATTTCAAACATAAATTACTCAAAACCATACATTTTAACAAAAAATGTCAAGGCACTTTTTTGTAGCCCGTTTGATTCCCTATTGGATGGTGTAGCTGCCAAAGAATTGGATGAAGGCTAATAGTTAAGTTATGTGTACTAATAGGCCAGTCGGTAAAGGTCAATTTAGACCAAAAGTACCAGTAATTTGCAATACGGCTGATTTTTTTCTTATAAGTACATTAAAGTATGTAGATTAACATAAAACAAAGTTTACCAGTCTATCGGTTTCCCAAAGTCGAAAAAAAATCGATTATCTTTTTTTTTTCGATTATCCTTAATATGTCGAGCTGGGATGAAGATAGAGGAAAATAAAAATACCACCGTGTAGGGGAGGTATTTTTCAACAAAAAAGGTCATATGTATTTATTTCGTCCGAGCAATGGTTTGTCTGGAAAAAATTCGATAATGCAGGTATGTATTTTGCAGCAGGGGAAATCACTAAAAGGGGACATCTTATTCATATATGAAGCGTTGGCTCATTTTAAATTGGCCGAATTTTAATATATCGAATTGAAACTTGACATAGGAGTTAAAATATATATTTTAAACATTTATGCTGAGTCTCAGCTTGTTATCTTGAAAATTACCCGATCTAGGAGTCGATTTCGATTATCGATTTTACTAGTACCGGACTCACGAACTAATTTCAGTCTATTCCAGTTTCGTCAATTTTTGGAATATCAACATCAAATTTGTTTTACAAGTTGAGTACACCAGTATAAATATTCTTAGTAAGTATGAACGATTTTTTTAATGTTATTTTTAAAAACGAGGCGCTTGAAAATGGTCTTCTGTTTTATTTATCTCGTTTTAACTATAACACTTTTGGATTCGACGACTCCATTTTCGACATTTTTGAACATATCGATTTAAAAATTGGTACAGAAGTTAAAAACACAATTGTTTTTTGCTACACTTATTTTAAAAACTATATTTAAAAAATTGACTAATCTGCAGCCGATTAACTCAAGCGTTTTGATGAAAAATCTAAAAAGGTCTAAAATTATACTTTTTTAAGTTACTTGTGCTTTGAAAAGTAAATAATAAAAAAAGTTTATACTCCTTGATCTTGTTTGAATCTATATATTTAACTTGTAAAAAAACTTTCAGGTTGATATTTTGAAAATTTTCTAAACTGGAGCTGTTTAAAATGAATTGGTGGGTCCGGTACTCCTAAAATCGAGAAACCCATTAATAAGTCAAGTGGCTTTAGATCGGGTATTTTTCAAGATAACAAGCTGAGACTCAGCATAAATGTTTAAAATATATATTTTAACTCCTATGTCAAGTTTCAATTCGATATATTAAAATTCGGCCAATTTAGAATGAGCCAACGCTTCATATATGAATAAGATGTCCCCTTTTAGTGATTTTCCCTGCTGCAAAATACATACCTGCATTATCGAATTTTTTCCAGACAAACCATTGCTCGGACAAAATAAATACATATGACCTTTTTTGTTGAAAAATACCTCCCCTACACGGTGGTATATTTTATTTTCCTCTATCTTCATCTTAGCTCGAAATATTAAGGATAATCGGAAAAAAATGATAATCGATTTTTTTTTTCGACTTTGGGAAATCGATAGACTGGTAAACTTTTTTTTATGTTAATGTACATACTTTAATGTACTTATAAAAAAAATCAGCCGTATTGCAAATTACTGGTAGTTGTAACCTATACCGACTGGGCTATAATTGGTTTGTTCAACCCGGCAACCTATACCAACACAGTAAACACAGCAATATTGTATGTACATTTGCTATCATTGTATTTAACTTGGCTATTATCCTTTATCCGATTGTTTTGACAGTTACACCATCCGATAGGGAATCAAAACAAAATGGTGGATATCTGGAAAACAAAGCGTTTTCGGTCCTAGTTTATATGAACTTTTTTCTTATTTTGACCCATAGAACCATTCCCCGAAGTTTACCACATTACTTATGGGACATTCTGTATACATGGAGATTCACAAAGATATGCACTTTGGAAGATAATTTTTAAAATATTTTAGTAATTCATACAAACATAATAAGTCTACAAAACGGTTTCCTTTACAACTATCTTTATAATTTTATAAGAAGTCCTGGGGCGGACCGCTTTTGCAACGCCAATGAACTAAACAAATGCAATTACAACCACACAAACGGCTGCGATTAGATCGAAATACTCATCAGATACTTTCAAGAAACTTGTGTCTGTTATTATACAAACCTTTGTGCCATTAATTAGAGAAGTGTTGGTGCAACCTGCATGGCACGGTGAATAGTATGTAATAGTTCTGTCCAAGGCACAAACAGGCTCGTACTTGACATCAGCTCCACAGTTGCAGTTCAAGTTACAGTCTTTCAACAAATTCCAACTGATAAAGGAAAGCAGTTAAAGTAAATCTGTAAAACTAGTCATATTAGAAATTACCTCAATTATATTCTTGTTTTATACAGTGTTTTAAAGTCAGAGATTGTGCTTTTCCGAGATGGTGTGTTCTTGTATGTATTAGTAAACATTGAATAACCTTTGAAATATAATGATTTTACATTTTAACCCTTCGTACGCTACCATGAAAAGGGTAAAAATCACTCTAGCGCTTAATTAGGAGAAAAATAAAAAAATAATTATTTGTAAAATTTTTTTTTTAGTTCTATAGGTTTGTTACCACTGAAAAACAATAACACGCACAAGCCTAAACATTAATAAGCAGGAGAACTCAATCAATCAGCTATTCACTGCCAGCCAGTGAAAATATCCACTTCCAGCGTACAAAGGGCAACTGAATGCCTGCGCCAGTGACAAAACAAAGGCTTCTCTTGTTTGTCAACAGCTGTGATGCGTCACACACCCAACAACACGTCATCTGACCACTCAAGGAACATTGTCACGCATTCTATCGGTGTTTTGGTGAACTAAAATAAATAAAAACCTTCCTTACGGCCAAGAGTGGAATATTCCGCTTAAAAATGCATAAGGTTATATACGAGTGGAGGAATATTCCGCTTATCGCATACGAAGGGTTAAAGCACACAAAAATTAGGAAAGTCGCCTGATGTTTGTTCTACTTTCCCATACGTTTGTTCCTTGATATCTCTCTAAGTATGAAATGCAATGTCTATGTTTAAATGTTCAGTTTTTGACAATTTTGATTGGACGTAAAAAATTGACGCTATGTCCGAGTTGAAGCATTAGCCGAGGTCTTTAAAACAAAGTTCGACTGTACTTTTTATATAAATATTGTGTAAATGTATGGTAAAAATTAAAAGTGACAATTTAACGGTAAATTCAAAAATATAAATTTATATTATTAGTGTACTAAAATGAGCAATATAAGTGTTGTCATGAGTGGTGATGTACCATATGAGCAAAGGAATAAAATGATTTGGTCAAATCATTTCCTACCACTAGAGCCTAGTCACTTTGTTACCCTCTACCAGTTCCATTCTATTCCCAGCCAGTATCATAAAAGGACCAAATGTCCCACTATACAATTGTAATATGTACATGTAATTTATTTATTCGAGCCATTTCCCTATACCCATCTGATTTATGGTGTAACACTCTGGGGAAATTCCTCAGATGCGAGAAAGTTTTCCTCTGGCAAAAAAAGCCTATAGGAATCATTAAAGAACATTATTTGTGTAATCTTGTCTTCAAAGAGCTCAACATTTTTCCTCTAGCTTGTATTTTCATACTTCAAGTTCTATCTACTATTATGTAAAAATCTAATGGTGTCTGTCTGTGTGTGTGTTACTCAATCACGTAAAACCTACTGGATGGATTTGAATGAAATTTGGCACACATATAGATTATGACCTGGAATGAAACA
>JAGFPH010000335.1:391963-407459 GCA_018207615.1 Philaenus spumarius | reverse complement strand
GGGTTGAAACAATCCCTAAAACAATAAATATTAATCATGTAAAAATTACTGGATGGATTTGAATGAAATTTGGCACACATATAGACCATGATCTGGAATAAGACATAGACTAGAATTCGTTTAGTTTTAAGGGTTGAAACAACCCCTAAAACAATAAATATTTATTGTTATACTTCCATTAAGACTAGAGAGCTGGAAATTTGTACATTTATTTCTTACAAGATATATATAAAAAGTAAACCATATTTGTATTTTTTAGTGTAGGCCTACTGCTAAGGGCTAAAAATGTAACAACCCTTAAAACAATACAAATTAATTATTATACTTCCCATTAAGTTAAAGAACTGGAAATTGGTACATTTATTTCTTACAATACATATATACTATGTAAATCATATTTGCATTTTATAGTGTGCTGCTAAGGGGTGAAAATGTAATAAAAACCCCTAAAACAATAAACATGTATTACTATGCGGCGAATCTTTGGACCGTGTGCGAAGCCACGGGTACCTGCTAGTTGTATATAAAAGTAAATGTACATGAGTACAAGTTTGGTTGTAATAAGCACAATTGTACAACAAGAAACCAAAATTTAATTGACAGACTGTGTCTAAAACAATCAATGAAGTTTTAAGTAGGTACTTAGGACCAAAGTTGTTTAATAGACTTCCTGCCAACTCTTAAGCAATTCCCACAAAGTATTTCAAGTTAGTGTTGAATAGATGGCTGAAACAAAAAGAGCTTATGGACTGCAATATCAATAATCTAAGTATAAACTGTGCCTTGTATTTTGGTATGTTCTATCTTATGTTTAGTTGTACGTTTGAACCTTGTATTGTAACACTGTAATTTTGTTTGTGCTTAGACTGACCATGTCTATTGCAGCTTTGTTTGACGGCAATAAATATGTCTAAATCTAATTATACGGGAGTACACCATTGTACCCCCCAATAGATTGCAATATGTAACACTTTTCTTACTCTTAATAACGTTTACCACTTTGTCTATTATAGCAGAAAAATATTTGTAAGAAGTTTATGTAATGAAGTTGTTAGTTATTTAAAATAGCATGTTGCTACATCTGACAATTTAAATAATTTTAAAACAAATCGTAAACATAATAAATATACAGTTTCAAAATGAACAGTTACAAAAGAAATAGCAACACACAGAAAACCAGCGTGGAAATATTTTTTAAAAAACTAAAAAGGCTCACGTTCCATCAGTATTCCAACTGCCGTGAAGAGCTTCCTTTGAACAACTTATAAAGCTGAAACCAATTGCACCAACAACATCCAGAACTTCAACAATCACACTCCAAGCAGCGAGCACTCGAGGTTTAGGTTTAAATTTGGAAATTACAGCTCCTGATGTCATCACACCCAACGCTGTGCAGACAAACGTTACTGAACCTGAAATACAACTCGAGTCAATAATGTATCTTCAACACCAAGTAATAAATTAAGTTTTATTTTCTGAGTGTAAAAGATTTACATTCATGTTTTTTAACACTAAATATACAGAGTGTTTCAAACAAAAATCGGGGTTTTAAGACTTTGTAGTAATTATTAATTTAACTTACAATTATACATCAAATGAAAGAGAAACTCAAACAGGTGTTGGCATATTATCTGCGCAGGTGCATGACTGTTTCCTCTGTCTTTTATAAGAAAGCTCTACGCTCGATTCTACGTTCACCAAGCAGTACAGCGCACCCATAAGCCATGTTATTCATACGACAGTCTCAGCGGTACTAGCCAACTAAAAAACATCAACTACCACGCATCCCGCATGACAATAAACGTGATGTTCCCTGTAATGGTAATAGCACGTCTATTCTCCCCTAAGACCTGTAATGTACGGTGAACGTGGAATGGAGTGTAGTAGCAAAGACGACTAGTGAACAGAAAGCTTTTTTCGTTTTAGTTTGCAAGGACTGCATCTGTAGTTACAGTGCAACGTGTGTAACAATTTCAAATGACTATAAAGTCCGGGCTTAGTGCCAAAAATAAATGTGGGCTATGTGCCTAACACTATTCGGTAAAAACACTATCTAGTTTTCAATCGGGAAGTATTTCAAAGAATTACCGCAAGATTGTGCTTGGTTCTAAGTGCCACCAGTTGTGAAATAAAATCTGGGCTATGTGCCAGAGCTGTACTAAATATTTTAAACAGTTAGCCTTCTTTGTACAGATTTGAGTAGTGGACTTAGTCCGGTTTTTACGGTATAAGAGTTGGCACATAGCCCTTTTTTTAATTTTTTACATGTAAAAATTTATTATTAAAAATGCTAAATATTTTATTTCTTTATTTAACTTTGAGAAATGTTTGTAGAATAGTTTTTGACACCTTTCAAGGCTACAACAGAAAATAAATTATGAAAACAGTAGTTTTTAGGAAGTTTTGGTATTTATATAGTTTACCTTGTCAAACGAAACTACTATAAACACACAAACCTGAACTTTTTTCTTAATAAATATAGTATTTATACACTTCACTGATACCGGGAAACCAATATTTAACCATATTCAACATTTACAACATTAAAAACTTTCAAATAAAAAGTTCCTTATGGAGAATTACATTGTAAAGTGCCGACATGTTTTTCTTACCGACCTGACAGCGTTGCCGGATTGTTCTTGTTCTTTTTTGTGTAGAAACGAACAGTTTAGGCAACTCATTCTAATTATAAATAGTGTGATAATAAGACGAAATATTATAATCATACTGTTATCGGCAAAATACTGTGATTAAACAGTTTAGGTAAGTTCTCTAGTTTTTTTTTTTTTTATTTTAATTATATAAAGTGATAATACGACGAAATATTATAATTATACAAATATTATAATCATACTGTTATCGGAAAAATACTGTGATTAAACAGTTTAGGTAAGTTCTCTAGTTTTTTTTTAATTTTAATTATATAAAGTGATAATACGACGAAATATTATAATTATACAATATTATAATCATACTGTTATCGGAAAAATACTGTGATTAAACAGTTTAGGTAAGTCCTCTAGTTTTTTTTTTATTTTAATTATATAAAGTGATAATACGACGAAATATTATTTCTCAAATGAGGCAACCTTTACTATCTAGTTACCTTGATTTATACACACCTTAATTAGTACAATAACCTATTGTTCGATTTGGCAACGTTGATTTATTTACATTTTAAATACGCTGTTAAACGGTACTTTCTATTGTTCGATGCATTTGTTTACGTAATTATGTTTGTTACATTATTTTCACATTTTCTTGCTTCGTGGATACTTTTGGGGTTTATTTTGGTCAGTTTATTTAATTCTTACATGTTTGGTGTATGTGAAGTGATTTATTTTGTTATAATTACGTCAAATATCGCGAAAAAGTCGAAACTTAACCTATACAATTTCAAGTTTTATTTCTTTCATAACTCCTACAAATATTATTTCCCGGGAAAATTTTTGTTGTTTCTACAATCAGTTAGATGTGTTCTTTCATGTTATATCAAATTCCCTTAGAAATCGTTTGACAAGGTAAACTGCATTTTTACCGAAGTTTTTAGCGTTTTTCTCAAAACTTCCTTTTCGGCACTTACCCCAGATTTTCAGATTAGTCAGTCAACAAACGTAATCATCCTAGTGATAGTAACATCCATAGATGGTATCATCAGTTTAAAAAAACCAGCTCTCTTTGCAAAGGGAAACATGGCGACCAAGAGTGACTGAAGAACGTGTTGAACGAGAGAGAGAGAGTCTTTCACGTGTAGCCCCAAGATATCAGTTCTGAAGGCTATATCATCTTTGGCTATATCTTTGGTTGTATCATTTATTTGTTTTAAAAAGAAAAGGTAAGTTTAGTTTAATTTAGCTTTAACTGGTTATAATATATGTGCTTTTAATTATTATTTTAAAATCCCGAAATGCTTAAATTTTCATTTATATGAATTCTTATCCAAAATACGAATTTTGAGGTTATATTTACTTTCTAGGCTTTATCTTTGAATCTCATATTTCATTGTTCTTTTAAATCTCAGCCAGGACTCTTTACCTTTGAATTACTACTATATCTACCATTCAGTTGTATCAAAATGTTACAATATGAAAATAATCTCTTTACACTGGGTCTCATTCATAGGTAGAGTATTTGCCTGTTGGACTGCTTGAGAAGATGTAGAACCGGAACCAGTTGGCATAAGGGAGTTGCTCATGTTATCAGTTATTTCCAAAACGGTTGATTTGGATACCCCTGCTGTGCAACTTCCTGGCACTTAATTTGTAAAAACTGAGTTTTCTGCTTCACCCGATATTAATAAAAAACTATTTTCCCGGTCATTTAGTTATTTTTTTTTTTTTTTTTTTAAACAGCTGAGAACAATTTATCATCCTCAATGCATTTAAAATGTTTATACACTAATCTAAAATATTGAATTACGGTAGCTTTAAAGTTCAACTTTTAAAATTGTAATTCCAATTAACTCAATTTCACTTTTTGTATAGGTGAAAAACTAAATTATTTGAATTACCTGTTATAAGGCTAGCCTGAGACGCTGAGAAACGAAACTGTGTCTCGATGTATTTAGGTAAGAATATCCAAAAAGCCATTAGGCCAAACATGTAGCACACAGAACTGGATATGTTGTACATCAGGACACGATTTTTAGTCAATCCTCTTACAGTTTTATAAAAATCTGAAAGTACGAAACAGATTTTATCAGAAAAACTGTCTTTATCAAGTTATAATTTGTTTACTAATTATTAACCGAGACCTGTATGGTAACTTTATTGTTTTGCTTAACATCTTTATTTGCTGCCAGTTAGACTAATGAAGACAGAGTGCTTTGAAAAGGCGAGCAACATATTGGTTTTTATTTTTCAATTGATCAAAGTGGTTATAATAACGGTATGTTTAATATTTCTTGAATATAGGCAACTAGAAAAAATTATTAATGGGGCGGTGTGGTGAAGTGGTTAGCACGGTCGTACAAAGTTTGCTGTTGATGAAACTTCCAACAAAATTGCACAGGTTGTAGTCCGTCTTTATTACACTAACTGGCATAAGCAAAAACTTTAAGCAACAAGAACAAAATAAATTATTACTCTTTCTAAACTAACTTAAATAATATAAATAACAACCTCTGAAGGATATTTTTGTTGTTTCTTCAACAGCATGATGCAATTTGTTGTAATTTTTTCTCTGTCGCTCAGCTGCTCGCGGTAACTGTCGAGGAAATAATGCAAAAAAAGAAGCAAAAACCATGGTCAAGAACCCAAATATGAGCCAACCTAAAAAATAAAATGATTTTTAAAGACATTAGAATAAATAGTACCATGTATTAATTTGATCAAAGTTTGTTTATTAGGTAACACAACATTTAAATCGCTAACATTTTAAAAATCAATTTTAAAACAATATATTTATCAAAACTTTGTACATTAATGAACATTATTTCTCTTTGATATTAGATAAAATGAATAAAAACAATTTCATAGACATAGATAAAGAATTAAAAATAACATACAATATAACAATCAAGTAAAAATCATTTTCAAAATTCTATAAAACAGATAACAAATAAATATACAATATTAATTTGGTACTTGCCTTAGCAATCATTTCTAGTTATAATTGTAATTGCAGTTATATTTATAGTTGTAATTAGTTCATAGGTGTTTCACCTTATTCTTCAGGCGTCATCAGAACTCAAACACTAAAAAACACTTCTCGTAGTCACGCCGATTAACAACATTAAATATTTAGCACTTAAATAAATAAAAACATAAATTTACGACACTTTAAAACTTTGCAGCACTTAATAAAATTAATTTGTTTTTGATGTCGCAGTGTGTGACTGTCAACTGCTGTGTCATTTCTCAAACTTAGTTTGAGAAATGACACAGCAGTTTACAGTCACACACTGAAATTAAAAACAATTTATTTTTATAGTAATTGTTTTTAAAATGTTTACCAAGCAGAATCTGGGTAGCAAAGAGGCTACCCCTTATTTTGAAAGTAAGGCTAAAGAAACAAATATAATATACGTACCAAACCACCAAGCACCAATCCATCTGGGATCTTTTGGAGTAATTTTAGGCGTTATTGATGGATCAATATACATATCCAACGCATAAGAAGCAAGTAAACTGCCAAAAGTAGGACCAAGCATGCGAAGAAACACAGATATAGCTGAAGACAAGATATATACATTTTAGATTATGCTAACGCAAAGTGACCTGGGCTGATTATGAGGAAACTAAATTGTAAGAAAGCACATTTATTATATAAAGAAGGGAATACAATTATTGTACAACTTTTCAAAAGTCCACGAAACATCCATTTGACACTTGAAGAAATTATTAGTAACCCCAAACAACAAATTTATACAAGAATGAATTCAATAATAAAAACTAGGCAAAATTAAAAAATATTCAGAATTATAATACTATACCAATGAACATAAGTTAAATTTAAAAAAATCTGGAACACATTAATAAATAAAGAGTTTAATAAATTGAAAAGCTTTATTTATGTGTTAAAAAAACTTATAATTTTAAATGAAAGAAATTTCTAATTCAAATCCCTTGGGAACTACAGGTTGAAAATAAGCTAGCTACGCCACACCCAAATTTGTTTAAGTAGAATTAAATATTTCATCTATGCATCACATTATCTAGAAGGCTGTAACAATGTAAACTTGTTGTACTTAGCAAAGTTTAATCCCATTTTTTCTCAAAACTCCTGTTTACCATACTTTACAATCAGATAGTTATAACTAAGCCAAATTTTAAGATACTTTGCCGATTTAGATAGAAAAATATTACGAATGTTTATTTTTAATAAGAATATAATAACTACATTTTTTTAAATCCAACAAATAATAATCCCTTTTCAATTTCCGCATAACAAATTAAAACAATATGGACAAAGTAGTGCTTCTTCATGCAGCCCCAGTGAGAACAGCTTAGAAACCATAATGTATCAAGAATCTTGCTACAGCATGACTTCAAATTTGTCACATGAGGGTTCCAAGAAAATCTATGTTGTTATCGGGTTGAAGTCGAGTTCCATTTAGTTACAAAGTAGGAATATTTATAGTTCTGTCTGTTATGGTTAAAAGCAAAACAACGTGTTTCAAAAGGGAAAAACTTAGATCCTGTAAATTTGTCCAAGTTTTAATTATAAGTGTTCTTTCTGCAGTTGTCATGTTTCGAGTAGCCATGTATATGACAAAATCACCCACAAAAATAGAACAATGGACAGGTGATCGCACAGCAAACAAAGTAGTGCTAAGTAATCTATCCTGAGAGACACCGTTCTCTAAATGAAATCAATCTGTTAATGTAGCTCCAACACATACTTTTTGACATATTGGTTTGACAGAATGTTTTTTAATAAAGCAAATCATTTTCAATGCATACTCCAAGATTAAAAAGTGTTTAAAATTCCCCTTCTCTAAGCCACATCATATGCCTTCTGTGACGAATGGCTGATGTTGGAAATATGCATTTTCAATAAAAATAATAATAATAAAATATCTTTATTTTGAGGCAGAGTTAGGACCATTGGGTCCTCTCTTCTAAGTAACCTTAAATTTCAAAATACATAAAAATTCACACAAACAAAAATTTATAAACAAACAAAAACTATAAACTAATAATTACTTTTAAAACATAATGTACAAAAACTGAGAACTAAAATTATACACATTTATCTCCTAAGAAAAAGAAAACTAAAAGTAAATTTTGCTACATTGTACATAAACACCTTACACTCTCAAACACACACATATTCAAGAACATGACTCAAAACATCCAAAACCACCCGAAACTACCCAAAACTGTTGCAGAATCAACAGCCCAAAGCCTTCTTGAACTGAACATGGTAATCGATGCATTTCAAACTCTCCGGCAATGAATTCCACAGCCTACATGCAGGCACGTAACCAGGGAGGGGGCCCGGGGGGCCCCCCCGAAATCCCGAAATTTGAAATTTTTTTCCATTTAAGGTTTTTCATAGAAAAGTCTTCAGTATAGAATTTCCTTTTCTTCAAAATTGTATTTTTCAGTCGACGCAAAGCACATCTGGCGTTGATCCAACGTATCCCTATATTTATAAATTATGAAAAGCCTGCTAGCCTGCCACAGCCTGCAATACTCAGTGGCAGCATTGTACATTATCGTCAATAAATCGTTCAATTGTACGAATCGATTCGGATCTAGATCTAGGAATTTTCAGCTTTTTTTGTTAGACTGCTCGAACAAAACCAAAAATCCCTAAACTGACTTCCGCTCACCGCTCTAGAGTGGGAAAATCGGCTGTTTATTTTTCACACTAGTATTTAGTTATGATTCCTGACACAAGTAGCGCTAAACTGAGGAACTGCGAAACTGCTGAATCATGGCACGTGAGTCGTGCGTGTTTATAAGTTTGTGTTCAATCCATAATCCAATCAAACTTTTCTATCAAACATTCGATATTTTCAAAGACAATTTATTTTTAACTTCACTAACATGAAACGTAGCCAAGGTCAAACAACGATTTCATCATTTTTCAAGAAGCCGAAAGCAGATAATTCAGAGGATGCAGAAAATGTTGATAGTAAGTAAAGTGACGTTTTGAATGTGAATTCCAAGGTTATGTTGCGATAGATTCCAAGGGAAATTAAATTCATTGTAGCTTATCGTTGATTTAGTTTTGACACGTTTAACTCACTTGACTTTTAAAATAACGTTTGTCAAATTTTGAAAATGGAATCCGTAGAATAAAATATCTACAATATTCATACTTCGAATTTTTTGTTGTAACTGAATAACTGAATTTTTTAGGGAAAAAATTTTCCAGTACCTATCAAAACAAATATCAGATGAAACAATGAAAGAATAAAGTAGTGTCATCTAATTATTGAAAATAAGTTAGGAATGAATATTATACATATGATAATATAATAATACTAGGGGACCCGTGCGCAAAGTGTGCATTTTAATATTTTGATTTTGAAAATATCAAAAGTTGGCGGCACTTTGGGAAAAAAATAATAAAATAATAATTAGTCCAAGATGTAGAAAAAATAGTTTTCTATAACAAACATTAAATAAAATATGTTTTTTGGGAGAAAAAATACTTAATTTAGGGAAATTTAAAAAAATAACCTTTACTTATTAAAAGATTTATAAAAATTTCAAAATTAAGAATTAATTTACACCAAATATGTTTTCAAAAGGCATAAATTGAAGCCTAATGTTGTCATAAATATACAAATACATAATACTTACATTATATAATAAATCGGAAACTAAATTTTCATCTACAAAGTTAAATATGGTCAGGAGGCGTATTCTAAACTTTCCCTTAGTTACGGTATGCAATTTAATGTAGTTTTGAAAAACACAAAATATATGTTTCTAATGAGCATAAAATTAGGCCTAATTAAAACTAAAATATAATTCACAAATTATTTAGAAAGTAGGCTACTATAGTAAGGCAAACTAAAAGTTCTTTAGTAAAAAAAAAATACAAAGTTCATAAAATCTATATAGTAGGCTTAGGCCTACAAAGAACAATAACAAATTAAAAAAGGCATAAATTGAAGCCCAATGTTGTCATAAATATTAAAATACATAATACATACATTATTTAATAAGTCGGAAAATAAATTTTCTTCTACAAACTTGGATATGTGGTGAGGAAGCGTATTCTAAACTTTCCCTAAGTTATTCAAGTTATTTTAGTTTTAAAAAAACACTAAATATATGATTCCAATTTCCAAAAGAGCAGAAATTTAGACCTAATTACATTCATATAAATAATAGAGAAAAATTAAACAATATAAATTATAAGTAATATGTTTCGTTGTAATTTGTTGTTTTAATTAATTTTTGAAGTGAAAAAATATTTAATATCTATTACAGTACGTATTTTGTGTAAGTTTAAAAAAAGGCACAAAAGTTAAAATTATATTTTGCCTAAAGGCCTAAAGGAATAAACTTTTGAGTTATATGTTATATACATGTAATGAAATTTATATTTTAAAAGAATTTTGATTATTTTGAACATTCAAATATTCATTATCTGTTATAATACATATTTTGTAAAAGTTGAAATAATATTTCCTGCTGAAATAAAGTATACTTAGAAAGAAATATTGCTGATTAATAAACATGAATTTATTGTAAAAAAAAATAAGAACACTAATGCCAAAAATTTTACACAAAATAAAAATAAAATAGAAAAAAAAATTATTATTTAAGATTTTTTTTGCAAGGATTCCGTCTGCAAGGGTTCCATCTGATTCTTGCAAGGATTCCGAAAAATATATTACATCTATAAAGCGAGATATTATTTTATAGACCGTTTTGCTTTTTATGTATATTCAACTATTGTCAGTGTAATTACAATTTTTTCGGTAAATTTCTAAAAATGCTCGTTTTCCTTGTTTTACAGAGAACTTTTTAAACAATAGTGAGTGTAGTGAACAAAGCAACCTTAGTTCCAAAGTCAACTCGGGACGAAAAACTAATTTTCTCGTCGGAGGCATAGACGAAGAAAGTGAGTAGCAAAGTAGCATACTTCGAACCATCGTTAACGAATATCTTACGTTTTGATAAATGGTTATATATAATAAAAATTTTATTTTACAGATGAGGACAATATTTCTCATTCGGACTCCGATGACAACATATCAGACCCAGTCACTTCAACCGGCTTTCAAGAAATCGTTCACCCTGTGTGGCAAGCAAATCGATTTGATATTGGGAACACAAACCGAAATTCTCTAGACGACACTACGAAAAAAGTTGTACTTTCTTCCAAATTGCTTCCAAAATAACTATACAAATTCCCTAAAGAAGTATCACATAATAGGAGTTTTCAACCCAAGTGGATTACTAATGATTTTCCTTGGCTGGCATACTCAGCGAGTGAAGACAGCGTGTATTGTAAACCTTGCTGGTTATTTTTCCATGAAGGCATTGGAAAAGGGGGTCATCAAAATCCAGGGAAACTTGTGTCTGTTGGTTTTCGAGACTGGAAAAAAGCTAGAGAATCTTTCCAAAAACACATGGAAAAAGGATATCACAAAACATGTGTTCTGCAGACCACTTCATTTCTTAAAATATCAACTGGAGAGCAGCTTGATATAGCGTCTCAATTGGATAGTCAACGCACAAAAGAGATAGCTGAAAATAGGGCTGCAATAGAACCGATTATTCGCACAATTCTTTTTTGTGCAGAACAAGAATTACCTCTAAGAGGCGATCATGATAGCGGCGCTCTATCTTTGACACGACCCGAAAAAAAATGGAAAGTTCAGAGCTCTTATGCGGTTCAGAATTGAGTCTGGTGATAAAAATTTAGAAAAACATGTATTCAATAGCTCCAAAAACGCTACTTATATGAGTCCTATTATCCAAAATGAAGTCATTCAGACGTGTTCTGACATTGTCACTGAAAAAGTTATTGACAGAATTTCAAAGGCAGAATGCTTCAGTCTCCTTGGCGATGAAACAATGGATGCTTCAGGGACCGAGCAGCTTTCGCTATGTCTCCGGTACGTCGATGTCCCAGATCTACAAGCTCCTGTTCTTCGTGAAGATTTCGTCGGATTCATCCCAATTAATGATCAATCTTCTGAAAATCTTACGAACGTTATTCTGCAGCGATGTGATGAACTCAATCTCGACATGACCAAATGTGTTGGGCAAGGATACGATGGGGCAGCAAATATGGCGGGTCATTTGAGTGGAGTCCAAACAAGAATCAGAGAAAATTATCCGAAGGCAAGATACATTCATTGTGCCAGTCACCGTTTAAACCTTGCTCTGTCGAATGCCATGTCTGTTCCAGCAATACGCAACTGCCTTGGAGTTGGTAGTCAAGTTGTTAATTTGTTCAGGAATCATTCGAATGCCAACAAAATTTTTCAAGAAACTATCCAAGAACATGCTCCAGACAGTAAAAAGAAACGACTTCTCCGGCTTTGTGACACAAGATTTATCGAAAGGCATGACAGTATCATTGTATTTTTAGAACTCTTCGAATGCATTGTCATGGCTTTAGAAGAAATCGCTCAAAGAACGTGGACCATATCTTCAACGGCATCAATTCTTCATGCAGCGAGTCAAAAAAGTGAATTTTTAGTGAGCCTTGTTGTTTGTGAAAAACTGTTCAGTTTGACCCTTCCACTGTTGATTTTTCTCCAAAATAAATCTGTAGATTTCGTTTCCGCTGTAAAATATACAAATGAAGTATTGAATTCACTCCGACAAATGCGGGAAACCGCAAACGACACTTTCAGAGAAATTTTTCAAGTGGCGTCGAAATTCTCTGCGGACCTTTTTGATGCTGATCTTCAAGCTCCAAGAGTTACATCACGACAGAAATCTCGTGCAAACCCACAAACGGCATCGAATGAAGAGTATTTCAGAGTCACCATATTCATTCCCTGTATCGACGCTTTGATTCAAAATTTGACTGATAGATTTGTGAAAAACGAGGATATTCTATCGAGTTTTCAACTTTTACTTCCAGGATATGCTTCAGAGAAAAAAATGAATGAACTGGAAAAATTAGGTCCATACTTTCAAGACGAAATGCCATTGTCCGCAGTTCAAGCTGAGTACAAGTTATGGTGTGCCAAAATATCATCAATTGACCCATCGACCGAAATTTTGAAGCTGTTGGATTATTGTGACAGTACATTTTTTCACGCGATGAATCTTCTTCTCAAGGTACTGGCTACTCTTCCAGTCACAACGGCCAGCGTGGAAAGATCATTTTCCACAATGAAGAGGATAAAAACTCTACCTCGTAGTGTGATGGGCCATGACAGGCTAAGTGCACTGGCAATGATGTCAATTCACTGGGATATTGTTGTTGATTCGGAGGAACTGCTCGATCGCTTGGCGAAGAAAAAATCGAGAAAATTACTTTTGTAATGTGTAATTATGTTCTAGTAAAAAATTAGCACTGATTTCACTTTTATTATAAACATGTATTTTTTGTTTAACATTAAAAATGCTCGAACTGCTTTCAAACATAGTAGCTATTTATTGTACACTTTTACTGCATCTGTTTATTGCACTGTAAATAATAATAGATTAAACGTCACATAATAATTCAAGTTTTAATGTGTCATTCGCTTTACTCTGAATTAATTAAAGTAGGTCCAAATGTTTTAATGATTTTCGTCTTTGAGCCCCCCCCCCGAAAAAAATTTCTGGATACGGGCCTGCCTACATGATGTCATTGTGAATGATTTATTGAATAGCTCAGTTCTGAGCCCGGGTAATAATGAAGCTCGTCTTGTGACGGTAGCATTTATATTTGAACTAAAGACAAAACTTTCTGCCAGATAGCGAGGCGATCCAGTGAGGAATGGTTAAAGAATAGTTAATCAATGGATGATCTTCCCTGTCAGAAACCACGCTGTTGACTAAAAAGCAGCTGATTAAAAACAGCTGATTACTTTCTATGTACCGTACATGATTTATCATCTGCTCTACCTGTTTACAGAAAAAGTTGGTAAGGGAGATAAAGGAGGAACTACTTGGATCAGTTCTATCTCTCCCAGATTTTAAAATAGGCAATACTGTGGACTTTAACCAAGGGGAAGGAAAGGTTTGCACCGCATATATACAATTATACATCTGAAGGAGACTCGTTAGTTTACCCAATGGGACAGAACAACAAAGAGAAGAAAGTTTTTTTCTCCCTCTTGTGCTTTAGTTTTCAGTTGAAATATTATACAAGGTTTTTTGTTCAGTCCTAAGAGTAGGTTACAAATACATTCTGTTATAAATGAAAACAATACTCACATAGTAGCCAAGCGACTTTATTTTTCTTTATGTTGTCGTCAAAATATGCAATTCCAAGTGTCCAATACATACAAGATCCAGCTCCCATGACAAAGTTGGACATCATCAGGATGTTACCTGGCATAGTAGTTAAACTGTCTTCAGAACAATCCTCTGATTTCAAGGAACCCAATCCACAGATAGACATGCTGTCAACTGCAATTGCAATATAGATTCAATGTAAAATGAAAACACCTCATTATTTTCGCTTCCCCATAAAATAGTAGGAAATATTTGTTTTAATTTCACAATGATTAGGCTAATTTATTTGTTCTTTATTATAATAATAACTAGCTTGCTTCACCTTTATTGGCCTGTTTAAAATAATCCTTATAAGAATGTTACTTAGCTACTTACAAGCAACATTTCTCTAAAATCAAGTCTTCGTGGAGTTTTCGTTAGTGAAAGTGGCAAGAAAGTTAAAATTTTGCAAAGCTTGAGATTTTACCACTTTTTTGCTGCCCCATATCTTGGTAACCATTGGTCGTACAAAAAAACTTAAAGAAGCATATCTGTTGAAAATTTTGTCCTATACAATTCTGCAGTTATAATGGTATATGCAAAAATACACATGAAAGAAGTTATAGGCCAAAAATTGAAAAACGTCCCAACATTTCACAGTTTGTGGCGTATAAAAACAGTTGCCAGGCTAGGATGACGAAAACTTGGATTCATTATTACCTAATGGTTCCAAACAACATATAAAGAATTCAGGACTACAGGGCCTTTTGTAAACCCCATTTTTGAGTCTTTATTAATTGGACTATGTAGTGAACTTAGTGACTTTTATACTTTTTAAATATGTCTGTTTATAATATTGTCATGTATTTATTGTGTGAAGTTCTATGTTCATCGTGAAGCCTGGTGATGACTCTGTGCAAATGAAACGGCTGTAACTGAATAACATTCTAACAAGGGTTATTTTGAACAGACTAATAAAGGTAAATACAATAAATATATTTATAATAATAATCCAGGTACTTGAAATATAAAAATAAATAATAACTACTTGTGCACGAACTTTTGAACATGAATAACTTAACCAAGGTTTTATTATACAAAGCCTAAATGTACCGTGTAGTTAGTTATGTCAGAATATTATCCAAGGGCGGATATAGCCGGTTTTCAAGGAGGGGGCTGTCTCCTATCCGGGAGGGGTATAGAATAATTTTTTGGAATACAGTGCTTGAAAATGTCTTTTTAGACTATTTCACGATCACCCATTTTAAATAGTAATTAAGGATTGTATGCTTTACCCAAAAATAAAGTTATATTATAACAAATTGTAGAGAATAAACCATAGAATTGAACTGTATACTTGAAAATTTTAAATAGATTTATCCTAAAAACTTATTTCACTAAATTACAACAAGTAAAACAAATTCTCACAAACGTATAGTATATAGTTCCAGCCAGACAGGAAAAGGTAACGGAAACGCGCCTAGGGCGTTGAAAATGTACATATTTCACGGAAATATCTGAATAGTTCGAAACAATAAACCAGGTTTTCTGTATACTAAACGAAAATTTAGAACTTGCACTTCAAATCTATATAAAAATTATTATACTAATACTGCATATAGATTTGTAATAGACTGCATATAGATTTGTAATAGACTGCATATAGATTTGTAATAGACTGCATATAGATTTGTAATAGA
>JAGFPH010000335.1:373578-391953 GCA_018207615.1 Philaenus spumarius | reverse complement strand
AGACTGCATATAGATTTGTAATAGACTGCATATAGATTTGTAATAGATACATCGATTGCAAACTGTGCTTTCTCATTTTTTGAAAACTTTCCAATTGCAAGGGTTTACAGACAAATTCATATCTAAGAAACTATAAGAGTGACGAATGAATAGAAAATCGTGGTAGAAAGTTAAAATCTTGACAAATTCAGTCGTGTCCTTATCTTCTTCTCAAAACAAGTCTGTCTAACGATTATGTGCCTTTAAAAAGTGACGAGTTTGAGTCATTTCCTTATGCTTTCTAGCGCGGCATCAATATTGATTTATTCAACTACAATTTTACAACGATGATTACATATGTAAATATACTTTTTAGAAGAAATTTTTAAATACGAAAATGAAAGTTTAAAACATTTCTTTCCAATGGTTTTTGTTTTATTGAGATTTGATAATATTTAGTGGGTGAAATATTCGATACAAGTTGTGTTGTTTGAGACTGCTCATTGAGCAGTCTGCCACTTAGACGACTAAACAAAAATTTAATAACCCAAAGGGGGGCTGCAACCCCACAGCCCCCCCCCCTGGATACGCCAATGATATTATCGCACACATAAATTAGAGGCTACACATATTTTTCATTTTATTCTGTACTCATGTCAAACATTTAACAGCAATAGAAAATTTTTTAATTTGGTAATTTTGTCATCTTACTGTTACTAATTGTTTTAACACTGAACAAAATCACAAAATTTAAAAACGAACACACTTATTCAACTTTAATAATTACTCAAAAGGCAATTAGTTGCATAACAAAATATTCCCTGTGAGAATAACTTTGAGAATTAACTTTGCTGCATAACTCATATTCTGAACTTAATTTCTAGCTCTTTCTAATCTACAAAAAGTTTGGGGATGTATTCAATTGTTCTCTTTAGAAAGTCAAAATAATATTACTGAAAACTCATTAATTTACAAAAATAAATATATGCTTTTTGTTTGAGTGTGAGTTTTGCATCTACACCCTTTCAAATGCAACCTAACTACTAAATTCCTAGCTTGTACAATTTTTGTTGTTGTCAAAACCTACTTTTCTTGCAACTTAACCCTTCGCACGCTGAATAAAATTTGCCTTATTTCACCTCAACGCTGAAATAACTTAATTTTTTTAAGTTTTTTCTTCAAAGTTAATTTTTGTTTTTGTTTTGTATGTGAAAGGGTAATTTAAAAAAAATATCATCATTGCTTTTTGGTTGCATTTAAAAATTTTATTACATAAAACAAAATAATAGTAAAAAAAATTTTCTTATAAAAACACAAATTTTAGTTTTTGATCATTTTTAAATTCTAGCAGTAATATTGTAAAATAATATAAAAAGTACAAGTTAATTTTAAAAATTAAAAAAAAACATTATTTTAAAATTTTATTAGTATGTCACACCAGACTAGTGTGACTGCGAGTTTAGCCGTTATACGCGCTGTAGAAGCTATAGAATGCGCGTGCCGCCGGGCATTTCCAGACATAATAGCGCCCTCCTACACTGCCTTAAGGCGTATAACATTAAACAAAACATATTTCTCTTCGTAAATAGACAGTGGACATGCCTCTGCATTCTACCTGAACTTTAGTGAACTATCTAATTAACCAGATTTTAAAATATATTTTTGCGGCTTTAGCCGTAATACGCGTTTGGGTCAAAGTCTACTGTTGCGGTTATACTCGTTTGCCGCGTGGGAAGAGTTACATAGCTTATAACAACAGAATTACTTTGTTAATTCTATACTGCCTTACTTCAGTTTTTAGTAAAGAACACACTTGAGGGACATAAAGTACTTTGACAGATCAATTAAAATAAACAACCTCGCATGAAAAAATGTATTTATAAAAAATAATCTTCTGTATTTTTAATATTTATAAGTTTAAGTTTGTTTTAGTGAATTATTTAAATGTAGTTTTTCGTTTCTTAGTTATAGTTTTGATGCAAAATTCACAGTGTTTATTGTAAACGTTTAGTTAATTTATGTAGTAGGTAAATTACAACAATTGAATTACAAAATAGGCTTTACACGTGCTGAGACGTGAGTTATCAAGCTGTCTTGTAGGCTTTACACATTTAAAGGTTACAAAGGTTTGTTATTTATTGCTTCAAGCAGACAGACTTTCTACTAGATTGTAGACTATAAGGAAATTAAATATTTTAATAGAGATATCATTTTACCTCAGACTAGAGTAGATAAGAATATAATGACAGTCATACTTTAAATTAATTGCATAGGGATTTTCAAAACATTTAAATTTGGTTGGATTGTAGAAATTTATGAAAAAATATAGTGACTTTATGCAACACAATGGTACACCGGTGGCATCCGTAACTCCTGAAAATGCAACGTAAAATAAACATTGCTTTCCAATATTTCTGAATAGGAATTTAATGTATTATTTTGAATAAAGCTTTTTAACTGTTAAGATGAGGTTTAGTTTAAACTGACCTGAGAAATGTATTAAAAAAGGCAAACAAAATCTACTTAAATAACAATTTAAGTACAGGTATAGTAACATGAAATTCTAACAAATCTACTTTGATAGAATAAACTTTGAACACAAAAGCTCAAAACTAATATGTTTACTAACTCAAACGTGTTTCAACTACAAAGTCGCCATCTTCAGTGATGCACAAAAATCACAACCATCCTGACAACGTCCGGAAACTCGCACAAGAGGGGAAACAAGCGAAAGTCTCCTTTTATGTCGAGTTTGGAGGAATTGCCCATATACAACGCATTTAAATACAATACTGACAACACCCTTAATGAAAAGTTAAAGTATAATTCTAACGTGTTGTTCAACGCTATTAATCATATAAGTACACAGAGCCCGGGGAGTAAGATAAACAACGTGGGATAGAGATAGCAATCACAAGGAGGTTATTTCCGTACAACCGACTGGCCAGCAAGCTCGAAGTGTGTCGTGTGTTATTTATTTATTAATGTTAGACATGTATTGTTTTATTTGATGTTAAGTGTGCTTTTTGTTATTTGTGTTTCGTGTTTCTTGTGACTTGACAATGGTAGTATAGTGTAGTCTCTTGAAACCGGTCGTTGCTGAAAAAAGGATACAGAACAGTTGACGGTACCTATGGTATGTAACCTAGTTTAATAAGATAAGCATTTCAAAACTCTTAAAAATGAGCACAATGAGGCTTAGAACACCTTGTAATCCAATTAGCAATGAATACTTAAATGTTAAGAAGCGCACGTCTTATGGACTCAATTCTAACAGATTTTACAAACTTGGCGCCCTAAAGATTTGTAGTTGGGCGCTACTCCGAGAGGAAGCGCTGGCAAACCATTTAGCGTGCGTTGGAGAGCGAGAGAGCGCGAGATAGTGTTTCTCCCCTCTCATTGGTATAACGATAATGCAATTCATTTGTACTATATTTAGATTACTTGCCGAGTGCGGCTGGCTAAACGAAGGGTTTACCCCACTCACACAAGGACAGGGAATAAAAACTTTCGCTATTGCGTTACATACAATCCCAGACACAATCGCGTTTTGTTTGTTTAGAAACTAAATATAACTTATATAGGTATTTTCAGGAACACAATTTGTTGTAATTATTTTATAATTGATATTGTAAACATGGCTATTTTTCTTTTAAGTTTAAATTTGCAATTGCGTATATAACTTTGTAAATAATTAAGTAATAATATATTTTGTATTGCTACAAATATATTTTGTCAGTAAATATATCTATTTCGTGTATGGAAAATTAAATTTGTATTGAGTTTATAATACTTTGTAAATAATGAATTAATAGTTTTGTTTCTCGTTTTATTGCTACACGCATATTGACAGTCCAGTTTATAAATATAATTAGTTTATACTGCAATTTCTGAAAAATAAATAAAATATAATCTTTAAATTACAATCAGCCATGTATGTAAACATTTGTTTTAAATACCTTCCATTTGTTATACAATTGACAATTTTTTAAATACCAAGTTGGAATTATCTTCCTCAGAAAATTAAAATAAAATTCAAAAAAGTAAAACGCAAGCCGGATCCAAAATTTAATACAGAATCTTTAGTTTATTTCTCATCACGCAAATATAAAAATTATATAAAACGGTAAAAAAAATTATAAAATTGTTTGAAGTGAGTCAATGTCAAAGCACTCTGCTCCATGAAACTACATTGTTAAGCCTTTCCTCGTGCGAAGTGCCGATTGCTTTCTCTTTTACTGGAGCAGACCATTAAATTTATGCATCGTAATGTATAAAAAAATCGTTTTCCCAGAAGTTTTGAATCACTTATTAAATTATAAAAATATGTATGTCAAGTTCAATGGACAACATTTTATTTAATCGCCTGGTTTTTTATTTGTATAAGAAAAATTATATAAAAAGTATTCAATCTTCATTTTTTGAATTTGTTTTTTATTTAAATGTTATATAATTTGAAAAAGATGACAAATAACTTTGTAGCCTTGGCGAAATCTGTGATTATACAGGTATAGGTCTAGTCTTTGACAATCCTTAATAACACTCAAATTAAAAATTGTAATGAATTATGGTCGAATTTCGACCATTGAGCGATCACTAGATTTTTGAAATACAAATTAAAATATACAAACAAATAGCCTATTCTTTAAGTTTATAACAGGTCTTATGACCTATTTAACAATAAAAACATGTGTTTTTTTTCTATGGACACTTAATCGAAAAAAATACTGCCAGTTAACCATAGGTGTAACCAGGGTCATAACCCTCCCCCCAATTGTAAAAAAATTGTTCACAGTTTGTTTACACTTTGAATAATTAAAATATATCGCATTACTAAAAATTGAAGTTTACTGTTTATTAGTGAGTTTTGGACTATTTTACCACTATTGAAAGTACTTTCTTGACTATTATGTTTATAATTTATTTAAATAACAATTTTAATTAACAATATTTCTAACTCTTTTAACCTTGTACTAAAATTAAAAGATACAAGTTTTTCTTAACCAGTAAAATTCTTACTATGATTTTAGTCAATCTTTATAACATAGTACCAATCAACATCAAAATTTTTATGAATAGTAATTTAATAACATACAACAATACAGTTTTGTTCCTCCCTCTTGAAATATTTTACACTATAATAAACTATAGGCAATGAATACTTATTGCTATAGGCCTAGTTAAGAGCAGGTCAAATTATTATAAAATAGGCCTGAATCACAATTGGAAGTAAAAATAGTATACCTTCCTACATCAGTTTAAAGTGTTTTTGGAAAGCCTAAAATGTGTTATAATTATTATTATATATACCCCCAAGTGGTGTTTGGAAGTGGTGAGGAAGTGTTGAGGAAGTGGTGTTTGGTTTGATTCTGAAATCGGAGTGTGAGTAAACGATGTGAAATCTGCATTAAATTATTGCAATGTTTCTTGCTCACAAGCTTCTTTATTTTCATTGTTGTTTACCAATGCGGTGATATAAGTATTATGTATATTTTCTGTTTGGTCATTTTTTGGAGTAGACACAGAATTATGATTAATTTCACTACCTACAGGTAATGAGTCGGGGGACTTGACTAATTGTACTTCAAAATAAATATGGTATTGGTAAGGCATTGGGATGGTTTTGAAGCAATGTTTTTCTCGATGAGTTTGAGAAGGCCTCATTTTTAAAATGTACTGCACACACCACTCTGTGTTTAAGTTTCTTATCTTCTAATTCTGTTAGATCATCTCGGCCACAATTAACAACCCACAAGTTGCACCTAAAAAATACATATTTCTAATGGTAGGTGATCAGTATATCTGAATCTAACCTGAATAAAACCAGAATTATTATTGCACCTAGACCTTGTATGGTTATTGTTGTGTGTTGACTGTTTGTGTATTACTGTTGGCATGACCTACCTCTTCGTATTTTTATATGTACATTGAGGTATTGTACGCATATGCTTTAAATATAATTTACCAAAAAATGTCCATGTTATAAGGATTTATTAAATCAGATTAATACTTTAAAAATAAAATACCCCAATCGCAGCAAATCTGCGCACTCGGAGAATTACCAATGCTTGTATATTTGGGATTGGAAATATCCAATGCTTGTATAATATTGATGAAGCCACTTAACAAGTTTTATCATAATATTATATTTTTAAATAAGCAAGATAGCATTTGAATTATTTCTCATAATAATAACATTAGAAATGAGAACCTATATAGGATTGCTGCAACTGGGTTCACAAAATGTTTTATTTTTGATCAAAATATCAATTGATTACAAGCATTTTATGATTACAAGCCTTACACCAAGTGTTATCAACGTATGTTCATTAATAAGGGAGTTGTATCATGTTATTTATTCGCCATAAAATTACATGTGCTATGAGTACGTAGGTTTGCTGCCATGTGGGCTTAAAATACTTAGGTTTAAGCAAATAACAATATAATCTGGACTAATGAAGTTATTACCAAGTTTCATCAATATATGTTCAGAAATAAGCAAGATTGAACAACGTACTGTGATTAGCATTTTAAATATCTCTGCAGTGGATTGACGTAGAACAAACTCCCTCTAACCGGTGGTATTAATTTTTTTGGAGTTTTGGCCATTTGCAAGCATATTTTCAAAAACTCGTAAAAAATAGTAATTCTAACCCAATTCAAAAGTGTTCCACAGCTTTTTTTATATAGAAAAAGGTTCAGAAAATTAATATTAGCAACTAAATAATTGATTGATGTAAAATTACAAAAGTTATTGGCTCAAGATAAAAAAAAATTTCAATAGGCCCTAACGGAAGAAAAATATTCAACTTTATTCCAATATAAAAAGCAGATAACATTTTTTTGTAATTTTTCAAAATATACAAATTTAGTTATAAATAGAAAAGTATAAACATAATTATCAAATTCAAAACTTTTTTTCAGAAAATACATGTTTTTATTATGTTCCTGCGACAAGAAACGCTACTAAAACTGGCCTATTTTGAAAATGAGTAGGCCGATATATTTTTTACCTCAAAATTAATTTATATTATACCAAATTGTAGAGAATAAAACATAGAATTGAACTGTATAATTGAAAATGTAATGTATCCTTTTATTTTGGTCTCAGAAATTCTAGAATGAAAGAAATTGTCTAAACGTCTGACAAATTTCACCAAAAATTATGTAAATAAAGTTATATAACACTGTAAAATATTGTTTATAATTTATTTCAAGATAAACAAAAGTTTTGTAATTTAGTTCTAAATAGAGTGCATAAAAATAAATATCAATTTCAAAAACATTTCAGAAAGACATGTTTTTATGTTCCTGCGTCAAGAAACGCTAAATTTATTTGTACAAAATTGTAGAGAACAAATCATAGAACTGGACTGTACAAATTTTGTACAAATTGTAAACTATATATTTAAATTGTAAAGAAATTGTTATTTAAATGTTTACTTTTATTATGAACTTCCTTTGAAATATTAATAAATAGTCAAAGTATAAAAATTTCTATATCAACTGTAACTTTCTGTTCTTCATAGCGAACTTTTCTTCAATATCGTTAGTTCCAATATGTTCTCTGAGTATTTTCTTCTCTATGTACAACAAAGATAAGTTTGAAAATCTCTCTTGAACACATAAATTCGTTTCTTTAGTCCGACTAGCCAATCGTAGACCGAGTGAGAGGGAGAGGGGAGAAACACTCTCTCGCTCTCCACCGCACGCTAAATGGTTTGCCAGCGCTTCCTCTCGGAGTCGCGCCCAACTTCAAATCTTTAGGGCGCCAAGTTTGTAAAATCTGTTAGAATTGAGTCCATAAGACGTGCGCTTCTTAACATTTAAGTATTCATTGCAATTAGTCTCTAGTTTTTAACCTCACATTAAGTTTCTATATTTAGAAATATTGTTCTTCATAGCTGCTTACCCGTGTGTGGTTGTTCTGCATTGTAACCTCAATTGGTCGTTCTGTGGACTTTTAAGCAAACCTCGTCATCGGGTTTAATATCAATTATTTAATACTCCTAATTTTAATAAATACCCCTGCACACGTTTCAAGCAGACTGAAAAATCCTTGAAACTACTGAACATAGTTACTACCAGCCCTTTAATTCACTCGAAACCTAGCACTTTGTTAGAAAAAGGTAGAACTTTAGTTTATAAGAGAAAACAAATGCATACTTTTAAAATGACCAATAATTCTTGTAAAACATATTTACCTGTTGTATTTACCGAAGTTTGGTTACTATAAAGTGCTGCAGCTATTGCATCTTCTCCTGGACCATAAATAACATGAGGCAAGAGTTGTGCAAAACTAGCAATACTGGATATAAACATCCCTAGTGCTACCCATCTGGTTTTATGTCCCTGGCCTCCAATATAAGCCATACTTACTGACGATACTAAAGTGCCGATATCCCAGGAGCACGATATCAAACCTTAAACAAATATAAATGCACTATTACACAGGTAATTATTTCCAAAATGCATTGAGACTATAGCTTTAATAATAATGTTTGTTCTATAAAACTTATAATAAAATGGTGTATCTTCAGAAAAAATATGTGCTTTAGTGTACTTTCAAATGCTTAGTGCTTAGTAACTCGTTTATATTATGTCGTATTTCTTACAATTATAACAGTTATGTCATTTAACCCTAGAACTGGCATCGTTAAAGCTAAAATTAAAAAGCCCGTTTATAGCTTTTTGCAAAGATATTTTTAAAAATTCGCCAGAAATATTAAATGAACCCCAATCCAAAAGTGTTCAATAGCTTTTTTGTAGAAGAAACTTCAAAGAATTCAAATATGCCACTAAAAATTAGTTTCTTTTGATATTGTAAAAGTTATTAGCTCAAGAAACAAAAAATGTTCAGTAACGAAAGGAAAAAGTTAAACTTTAGGCCTACATAACAAGTAGTAAACATTTTTTGTATTTTTCATAAGCATAAAACGTTTTTTAATTTAGTTCTAAATAGAACTGTATAAAAACATTTAACAATTTCAAATTTCTTATTTTGAAAAAACAGTTTTTATGTTCCAAATACACTACGCTAACAAAACTGGGCCTAGAGTGAAACTTAATTTACTAATATATGCTTTGCCCAAAAAAGAAATATTATTATAACAAAGTGTAGAGGATAGATCAAAGAAAAGAACGGTATACTTGTCTTTCCTTAGTTCACAAAAGTGTTTGAGTTATCTTTATTTGAATAACAAAATGACATCAATCTAATGAAACTTCGCCGGCGGCGAGATAGCACGGGTTATTTGAATAATGTGGGAAAGGGACGCGCCACACAAAGATGTCTAGATGTGTACATTCCACTGCTGTCTAGACGAACAAAAAACTGGTTTTTTCTAGTTTACTTCCATCAGTTAGAAAGATCAAACTATTATCTACAAAATGGTGAAAAGAAATCTATCAAAACATAAAGCAGTGCCTTCCCAATATCGGTTGACAAATGGGCTGTTTCATTGGTTGAAAACTGTCGAATCGCAAGGGTTTACAGAAATCTTTTGAATTAATCCTGTAAAATAGTGACATCTTATTGGAAGGCACCATTAGAAAGATAAAATCTTGACGAATCCAATGGTAGCTTTATAATCTCGATAAAAATACTTCTGTAGATGGTGTTGCCCATTGACGAAGTGGGAAATAACAGTTCAATTGTATGCAGAATCGCGTGCGGAAATAGCTGTAATCCGATATGCATATTTTAAAACGATGATTACGTATGTAAATTTATGTTTTACAAAAAAGATGTAAGTACAAAAATTAAAGTTTAATTCATTTCCTTTCCAATGGTGCCAGTTTTATTATGATTGGGTGATTTTAAGTGGATTAAATTATCGATTATGCAAATATATGCAAATTCTCGCTAAGGTTCGAGCGGGTTGCATTTGCGCCCGAGAGACTGCATCAGTCTGCCACTTTTAGGGTTAAAAAAAGATGTTCTTATAATGGCATGATGGGTGACTTCAGTCACTAAAGTAAATTTTAAATTCCTGTCCGAAGTAGTCAATAGTGAGGAGGTAAGTTCGAAAATGAAAACAAAGTTTGAAAACCAAAATTTTTATATTAATCTGTTAAAGTACATGATTAAATGTATAATACATCATCATAAAAATGTACTTTCTTCTGTTTTTCAATTTTAGATAGAAAAAATTTAATACTTTTTTATTAACTTCTTCTTCATCTAGGGTATCATGATAAAAATTGTATTTCATCCTATCCTACTAATATTATAAATGTGAACGTTTGTATGTTTGTCTGTTTAGATGTTTGGATGTTTGACTGTCAATCACGTAAAGAGTACTGGATGAATTTGTATGAAATTTGGCACACATATAATTATTATATTATCGATCAAACGTAGGCCTGTGGTTCTTCTAAGTAAACTAGATGAATTGAACCCAATCTTTGAATCAGAGTTGGCACACGTGTTTCGTACGATGCAGTACAAACTGTGGGGCATGAGACAACAAATAGTGACAAACCTGAGGTCCTGCTTGGGATCTTGAAACGTTTCTCCAATGTACTGAGAGTTCCTACTAAATAAGCTCCCATCGCGTGGTTAACCATTCCCAGCAATCCAAATACTAGAACATACGACTTTTTGCTGGCCAATGGCTGAAGGAAACGAGGGTAGCAACCCCAAACACCACACTGTGTATGTTTCTTCGAATGTATTTCTTCCGTTTCTTCAACATTATTTTCCTGGAAAAAATGTAATAAGAAACTAGTAACTAACTCACATGATTATATAGAACAGTAAAGAACAATTTTCAAACAATGATATAACCAGACCATTATACTGATTTACAGGCTTTACTTAAATATAGGGTTTATCAAAATAGCATTACCTTTTCAAAGAAGAAGAAAAACTTAAAATTGTGTTTCAAATTAATTATTTGCATTTGTGTTTCTCAGTAATAGCTACCGGTACTAAGATTATTTTTAAATAAATTTTCTTTAGCCAATAATGATACGTTTGATTTTACAATACTCCACGTAAGTAATCACGTATTTTTTCAATGCCTGAACATTGTTCTGTTTCCCAATAAATTTATTAGAGTCAAGAGCTCTCCCCCTGCTCACTTCGCTCACTAACCCCCACGGCAACTCATGGCAAACAGATTATTGTATAGCTTACTCGGATATTTTCACAGAAGTGACGATTGATTAGGACAAAGGCACTTGGATCGGTGATGGGGGTAGCGATGACCTATACATAATGTAAGACAGTGTTCAAAATAACCACGAACCATCCTCAATAATTCGAATTACGGCATGTGTTGTAATTTCACCATTCATTAAATGTGAGGCGGAAAGCAAAAAGGGACCTCATCACGGCAATTTCAAGTTTTTAGTTTTTGATGTTATTGAATTAAACTTTAAATAAAAACAATTTAGATTGTTTTCTCTATTGTATCTCTATGATTTTTTTGCTTAAGTTACGGATTTTTTTATTTTATACAGTGAAAATGGGCATTTTGAAAAAAACGCATTTGAAATATTCAAAGTAACACAAAATCTTTATAAGATTTAAGAAATGAAATTTGTATACAAATTAGTATCTCATAAACATCCATCTTCATTATTTAAGTGGAACGTTTTCGACACTTCGTCGAAGGTCCTCGGACAGGTTGAGGGTCGTCAGGGTTACTGCTGCCAGCTTCATCGATGTTTTGGGGTTCAGGACAATGGGGTTTATTGTTTGGACAACACATTAACTTATCAAAAATTAATAAATGCATAGTTTAGGTGTGTTAGTACAACTACTAAGAGTAGGTGGTTTTTAAACCTGTAAAGAAAATGTAACTAAAGTCAGAACAGGGATTTGTATAACCAGAAAACATTCTCATTTTACAATAAACTCGTAGTAGTTCACTTCGTTACATCAGAGAGTAGTTTTTAAAGTATTTCCTTGTTATCTGATGTGTTTGAGAAAAGGGACCTGTTCGCGGCCCATGTTATTTTCCCATCGAAGAGGTCCCTTTTCACAAGCTGAACATTGACTACGGTAATGATTTTTTGTTTAGTATTCTATCCGTTTACAACAGTTTAGTAATCGATTACGACTAGTAAAGGACGAAATGAAGCACATTAAACCACAAACAACTGAAAATCGATATTTTTGACCTCATTCAATGAAACTGCTTGTACCGAAATTTTTAGTTTGCCGCGATAAGGTCCCTTTTTGTTTTCCGCCTCACAAATAATCAATAAATCAACGTTTCAAACAAATTTTCATAATGAAAACTAAAGAAAACAACATACACAATATATAACACCAGATATTTAACTTATAATATTGTAAAACATTTTTGCTAACTTTTGTTTGTATTTGCTTTTACCTAGCCTAAAAAACTTTTATTTGTGAAGAATAATAAAGTTATTACCTGATTGCTATGGGAATAAATATAAATAAACATGTTTTGGATTAATGTAGGCCTAATCTAACTATTTTCAACTATTTTATTTAATAACTAGCGGCTCCGCCCCTGCTCGCCAACTCCTGAGATGACATAATTATGGTGATGCCAATGCAAACCACAAAATCCCTAATTTTGTTCATAATTTTTACATTTATTCAATTTTTTAATAAGAATTTTTTCAGAAATCATGATTGATTAAGACAGATGAACTTGGATCTAAGTTTTGTGGTGGGGATAGCTGTGACCTACCTGTACATATCGTAAGACATAGACCGAAATACGGACGCAATATCCCCAACATTTGTCCACAAAATCCTTAACTTTGTCTATAATTTTTACATTCAATTTTTTAACAGGAATTTTAAATATTTTTGGGATAAAAAGTAGCCTGAAATATTCTCTGAAAAGTCCTCAACATGTTAATGAAAGTTTTGTCAAAATCGATTCAGCCATTCCGGAGACTAGCACGGCCAAACAGACAGACAACAAATTTATAAATAAGTGTTTAGGTTTTGGTAATGTGTGAATAACCATATGATCTTAGAAAAAAAAACTTATATTTTCAAATCATAGACACTTCAATTTTATTTATATGTATAGATATGTAACAACAGATGTTCAAATTATAATACAGTAATCTTTTTTCGTTGACTTTTGTGTTTCCTTTTATTTTGTTGCTGTTGGGTCAAAGCTGTTGGTTGTAAAGAATAATTAACTGATTCTATATGTTGTTAAGTTGGTTGCTAAGGTAATGAATATAAATGTATACAACAAACGTGTGTTGCTAAGCTTTTGATGTGAATCAACTGTTTTACCCTCTAGTAGAGTTGGGAGTGAACCGCCGAATTTCCGCTATTACTACCTTGTACAACCAAAATTTTGCAAAATCCTTTCCTAGTATCTGTATATGAACCCAAAAGAATACACTGTACCTACAAATTGCCATTTTTGTTATCTAAGTAGTTTAAAGTTAAAGATAAAACTAAAAAATGCAAAATATCTTTACAAAGAATCTAACATAGTACTGATATAAATTCTAGCAGATAAATAAGGAATAACAATAATTTTAATAACGATTCTGTAACAAAATATTAAAAACAGATTTCAATGCTAGAACTCAGTTTTTTTAAATTATAATTTTTGTTATTGCACGCTATTCTGCTCATTGGATTAATTCGCTATGTGGTAGAAAGGATTTTTTAGCTCAAACGTGAATTCTACTGACATACTTTAAGGCACTTTGTTATTACTTTTACCTAAACATAGTAGTGAGGTAGCTAATAAATAATTTACTGCAACAGTGTGCAGACTTTGGAATAAATTGCCAGAAAGTATGAAAAGCATCAAAGATCCCGCTCAGTTTAAAAAGGCTGTAGGTTGTTGTTTTGAGTAAGTTTCGGGCAATCAAGCAGTTTTTGTTAACTTTTTTACTATTTTGATAATTTGTATAAGTCTTTTATTTATTCAAGCACCATTATCCGAAGTTAAGTGGAAGATTCAATGGTCCTAACTTCACTTCAAGAAACAGTTTATTATTATCAATTAATTAACTAGGTACAATACCTGCTTTTCTGTCTTATATCCAATCCTAAAACCACTTGGTAACCTAAGTACCCATCTTCAGATCACAGAAATTAACCACTTACCAAAAAGAAGCCAGGGGAGTGTAATTTCTAATTTCACGAAACATCTAATAAATAACGAACATGATTATACAGATTTTTCCCAAAACATGGACATACTACACGTATGTAAGAAAGGCCGCTATATGGACTCATGGGAAGAGTTTTCTATTTATAAAGCGGAAAAAACAGAAAATAAACACCTGTTAAGCGACAAGGTTTCCTTCCCGGCGAATATTGTGTTCCACACAATAAAATTTCAGGATTGTAACGCTTCTCAACCAAACAGTGATAAGGACTAAGGACAAATGGAAGGGATAGACTCCAAACCTCGCCACGGCAGTCGTATTAAACATTGTACTTTGACCGGTTAGCGTGATTAGGCCTAATCCATGTTTTTAATGTGTTTCTTTTTTTAAAGTGTTTTAATAAAATATGTTTTTTTTTTTAACATGATGTGTGTTTGTGATTTTTGTTTTATGTAATGACTTTAATGTCATGAAGGGATTTATTTAATTATTTCTTTGATCTGAAGATGGGTACTTAGGTATATAGGGTTTGGATATAAAACAGAAAAGCAGGTATTGTAGCTAGTTAATTAATTGATAAAATTCTCCAATCCGTGGGCTAACATGTTGAAAAGTTTATTATTGTTCATTGCAGTATTTCTCTGAGTCACCAGGTAGAGGGGGTACCTAAGCAACATTGAACTATACATAATGTAGAACATTTTAATTTGTTGAGCATATTATTATCAGGGATAAAATTTTTAAATGTCAATAATAACATAGTAACACAATAAGAAACAAATTAATCCTAAAGTTATATGTTTTTCAGATGCACACCCACGCATACTTACCAGAGTAGTTTGTTGGTCTTCCTTCATGTTGAATGAAACCTACATTAATTAGACTGTCAGATAAACTGTCTTATAACAAGAGCAGAGCTCAGACATGACCTTCAATCCGTTTTAAAATGGTACTAACAAGATAATGCACTAAATGTAGAAGTAAGGTTAAATTTGTCTTATTCAGATAATTTATAGGGCAGGTATTTGATAGCGGTAGTTACATAAAACATATTATTTATTTTGACTTTATAAATACCAATCTGCCTATCTTCACTATCTGCTACTTTTGCTTGTGTGAATGGTGAAAATTCAAAAATCATTGACAATTTTTTTTTTTAAATGATTGGAAAGTCTAAAAAGATGTGAAGAATGCCTAAAAGCTATTTTAAACGCTTTTGAATATGTTTTTTTCGGACCAGATGATTTTCAGAACATTTTTATTTCTGACCAAGGGAGAACCCTGAAAACCTCTTGCTATTTACAAACACATATTTTATAATTTCTTTTTAATAAAGATATGAGACAATATTTTTAAGATAATAATAGAGAACGTCTAAATCAAATTACTAAGTTATAATAAAGGTTAAAAATAACCAGTATGATTTACACCTGAACACGAACCTAATCTAAACATTAGAAAAACGAAATAATGAAATCAGCTGTTAATAAGCAACATTTGTATATACTACAATAATTGCTTAGTGTGCGACTATGACCCCATGAGGATATACTTTCAAATTTTCGTATTTTTATCTTGAGTAATTTTTCTCTATGTTGATTCTATGTCCGACTATCAGGACAAAGGTGCTTAATTTATTGTACCAAATTTCCCCAGGCTATTCTATAGTTGAAAAAAGGAAAAAGTTTCAATAAACATAGATTGGGAAATGCTTGGTTTCAGCCATTTTGTTTTTTACTGATACAAAATTTTAGGAAACAAAAAAGGTTAATTTTGAAATTTGTTTGTAAAGTTTCCGGTTTTATAAATCCAATCAAACATGGATAATTCCAAATTTTGAATAATTCCCATTTGTTGTCCGGTCCCTAGAATTCTGCATAAAAACAATGGTAAAATAAGATGTTTAATTCTAATTTTATTTTGGATAATTCGAATATTTGGTATGATTGTTCTCATATACAATAAGATAGTGACTTGTTAAGACATAAATTAACTGCGGGGACATCTGCTAGTGTCAGTTCTATACAGCGTTGATCGGTTCGGAGGAAATCGAGGAGGAGATGAACGCACAAACTGAACTCATATCACACGCAATCATAGACGTGTGCTCAAATGCTCTTGACCTCGCCTTAGTGTAGGATTACACCATTTGTTTTTCCCTTCCGTTGCGTTATGATTCTGTTTCCTTCTAAAAACTGAAGGGAAGGGATAGGTTGTTCAATTCAAACTGTCCGTTTCCCGCAGTCTTTCCGTTAGTACCGCATCGTCTTGAAAAAAGATCGAGAAAAAAATAAAATTCGTTGGAGACAACGAAAACAAAGGAGAAAAACGGATGAACGCAACTGGCAGGTGGGCAACAACAATACTAGTGCCTAATTGTTGTATCTAATCCTTCTTTCTTTCTGACGGACTCGGTATCATTTTCACCGGAAGCTTGTTGCACAAAACGGATGGAAAATATGAAGGAAACTAAACCAGCTTTCATTCCATTTGATTTCAGGCGTTTTCATCAAGCTTAGGCTCTATGTATGTCTCTATTTAACTTATTTGCATAAATAAATGTACTTTTTTCAACGCTAGCGGAACTCTACTATACTGTATATTGTACATGTAGAGTATTTTGTAAAATAAAATTTGTATGTTAAATCTTTTATTGTCGAGTTCATTTTTTTTTTCAGTACAGTACTGTACATGTATTTATCTCTTCTTTTTGACTGAACATATGTAATTCGAATTTCTTCATTGGTCCCTTCAACTTCGAACTATCCAAGTTTGACTGTATTTGACATCACAATTTTTACATGGCCATCATTGTTTAAGTATACAGGGTGTATCAGGAAGAAACGGAAAGAATTGCAGGACGTGTTCTACTGGTGAAAATAATGAAAAAAGTTCCAATAAACATAGGTCCGAAAACGCTTCGTTTTCCAGGTATCCGCCATTTTGTTTTTTGTACAAAATAATTCATATCTAGAGAACGGTTGTACTGATTGAGTTCAAACTTGGTATGAAGTTTAACCTGACAATGATATACCTCAAAAAAAATAAACGATTAAATCCAATCATGCGTTTCAAAATGGCGGCTGTTTGAAAATTTCAAACCTAAATTACTCCAAAACCGTACATTTTAACGAAAAATGTCAACATACCTTTTTTGTAGCCCTTTTGATTCCCTATCGGATGGTGAACTGTCAAAACAATCGGATAAAGGATAATAGCTAAGTTAAAAGGTAATGACAACAAATGTCCATACAATATTGTAGTATTTACTGTGTTTGTATAGGATGCCGAGTTGAACAAACCAATTAGTACACTTAACTTAACTGTTATCCTTCATCCGATTGTTTTGACAGTTACACCATCCGATAGGGAATCAAAAGGGCTACAAATAAGGTGTCTTGACATTTTTCGTTAAAATGTACGGTTTTAGAGTAATTTAGGTTTGAAATTTTCAAACAGCCGCCATTTTGAAACGCATGATTGGATTTATTCGTTTATTTTTCTTGAGGTATATCATTGTCAGGTTAAACTTCATACCAAGGTTGAACTCAATCAGTCAAACCGTTCTCTAGATATGAATTATTTTGTACAAAAAACAAAATGGCGGATATCTGGAAAACGAAGCGTTTTCGGACCTATGTTTATAGTAACTTTTTCATTATTTTCACCAGTAGAACACGTCCTGCAATTCTTTCCGTTTCTTCCTGATACACCCTGTATATTGTGTACACCAAATTTGAGATCAATAATGTTCTATTACCAAAGCTATTAAGTGTTTAGTTAAAAAAAATGGCTGATAATTCGAAAACTAAGCATTTCTGGACCTATGTTTATTGAAACTTTTTTTCTTATTTTCACCGATAGCATGGGGAAATTTGGGTAAATATTTTTCAAACATCCAGTAAAAGCAACATCGTCCTGACTGACTGACATAGAATCAACATAGAGTAAAAACTACTTAACCCTTTTGCTGTGTATAAGTTTTTCTGTACTTTCTATATATTTGCAATAACTGGACAAAAAAAAATTTTTTTATCATTTTATTTTTTTCTGGTAAATTTCTATATCGAGTATCAAATTATATTAAGGTTTAGTAAATATTTAATCAATTTTCTGTAAAAAAATATTTATTGTAATTTTTAATGAAAATTATGAAAAAAATACTATGTAGGTAATAATGAGTTTTTGTTTAATACATAAAACCGTGTTATGCAGCTGAAATTAATGGAGTAATATAACAAGAGTAATTTATTGGATACAATAATATATAATGTAAAAATATTCCTCTTTTATAAATTTGAAAACAGATTTAAACCAAGG
>JAGFPH010000335.1:354454-369702 GCA_018207615.1 Philaenus spumarius | reverse complement strand
ACTTGAAGACTTAACTACTCTCTGGGAACGAGTAAGAAGACAGCAAACTGAATTGTAGAAAACACATAATGGAGTCTTCATCAGGACAATGCTCCGGCACGTACTGCATTTTTTGCCAAGACGTATTTGGGCAAACATGCCATTGTACAGTAGAACCCCTCTTAACCGGCCTTGGATCAACAGGCCTATCCCATGGAACAACAGAGATTTTTTCTTTTACAGATTATATTACTGTAACCGGCCTATGTGTCAAACATTGAGTGTTTGACAGACATTTCTTGGAAATAAAGCAGGGTGACGCAACGTTAGGTGTACAATGTGTTGTGGCAGGCAGAACAGGGGAGGGGGAACATGAGTTTGATTCCCCTCTTGCTTCCGCGGCAACAGTATTATTTTCTTAGGATGGCAAAGCGGCATCCTTTGTTTCTTTTTCTTCGTCTGTTGCTTTGTAGGAACCTTTACTGAATTTCATGGGAGCAAAATATGTAATATTTGTAACGTATTGAGTAATATTTTGAGCAGCAAAAAGATTCTACGGCATTAGACGTGATACACGTACGAAAATGGGGAAACTTGGCTTAAAAAGCCTTTAAAAGTTAAAGAACAGAAAAATAACTGATTTTTTAAACAATGATACAGTATTTATGTAAATTCAGTTTTCAAAGTTTATGTAAGTTTCAAATGTTAAATTTTTTGGTGTTTATTTATGTATGTACATACAATAAAATGAGTTGCAATAACGTCTTATTTGCTTGTTTTTTATGAAATATGTAGGTTATTTTTTTAACAAAAATCTATTTTTTAAGGGAACCTCGGATCAACCGGCAAAACAGGTAACCGGCCAGGGTCTCAGTCCCGACCAGACCGGTTAAGAGGGGTTCTACTGTACCTATATTATAACATTAACCTTATACTGAAGTTGCAGCGTGCAGTTTTTCTGTTCCCAAGGTGAAATCATTACTGAAAGGAATGAGATTAGCGGTCGTTGAAGCTGTGAAAGATAAGCGACGGAGGCAACACGGTTTCTGAAAACAACTTCAAACACTTTTTTGACAACATATCGCCAAAAACTAAACTCAAAAAAAATTTAAACGCCCAACATAAAACACCCAAAAAATTAATAAACACCCCAAAAATGGTTAATCTAAAAATAAAAAATAAAACTTATATATAACACCCTAAAAACATCAAACCAAAACATAAATAAAACACCTTCAAAATAGATCCTCCTAAAAATAAAATCCCCTAACATATAAAACATCCTACAATTAAAACTGCCCAAAAATAAAACACTCAAAAATAAAACCCCCCTAAAATACACCCTAAAAAAAACACCACAAAAATTAAACACCCCAAAAACTAAATCTCCCAAAAATAAAAATTGTAAAACTGAAATCGTGTTTTAAAATACTACTAACTGTGTCTTTTAAAATGTGTTTTGACAACCTCTACTCAACGAGGGATTTTCTGATTATGGGATGACCATTCCAGAATGCGTCAAAAGAAGGAAAACAGAAGTCACCGATGCATAGATAAAAGGTAGTTTACTTTATTATATACAATATAAATAGTTCGCACTTATACATTAGTATTTCAATTTTATGTTTCTTATTTAAATTTTAGCGTTAATTTAAGTTCATCAGGTTAGACTAAATATATAACATAAACTCTCTCTTAAAACTTGTAGTAAAAAAATGGCAGGCGCCTCTGATTTTTGATGCACCGCTTCACGATGACCCATAAAAGATGACAACAAAAACATTGAGAGGAGTGCAAGAAAGCTAAAATCTGAAAGAAAGCTTTAATGATAAATACTTACAGAGGGTCAGACTAGTGTCCTGTGAAGAATCTGAAAATTTCATGCAAATTCATTGTCAAGGTATTCATGCAAAAATAAGCGACCTAGAAAGCAAAGCAATAAGGATGCTGAGAATTAGTATAGTAAATCTGTTATTTGTACATATTATCTAAGTTTAACTTAATTACGATACACATTTCCATTGAACATACAGTAGAGTCCCGCTAATCCGAAAATCCGCCTATTCCGAACAGAATTCAGAAAAAATACTGATTTTTTAAACTTAAAAAACAGGAGAAATTAAAAAGACGTTCGTGAAAAAACGTACATTTATTGTTATATAAAATAGTTAAATAGAGACATACATAGAGCCTAATCTTGATGAAAACGCCTGAAACGAAATAGGAATGAAAGCTGGTTACTTACAGTACATGTCGGCTCCATTTATACAATTTGTCGAATAATTTTTAATCACTGCTAAACACAAAGCATTACTAACTTACACACACTTTTAAAAAATAATGTCAGTGATTTTTTTCTGTCATAGAGTACTGAATCGACTTAAGGATCCAATGTTCCGTCATCGCCGCATGAACATAACTTCATTTGGTGTCGATGAAGTGTGTTGTTTTACCTAGCGTAGTACAAGGTGTGCATTTGCCGCATCTGGGTGTGATATGATTTCAGTTTGAGCATTTTCCTATTCCCCGCTTTCCTCCAAGTTTGTCTGTTTGCATCGATAAATTTGTAATAAGCGCACACGGTTTATCAAACTCCCCTAGAGTAAACACTGAACTATATACGACTAGACTAGTACTCGGAGCAGTGATTCATAAGTATGTTTGAAACACGGGAGGGAAAGTGGTAGGTAATGTCTCAACGCTATGAGTCATAGAAGGAAATGCATTTCCTTTCCCACTGAACCTGTCCACAAGCCGATCAACGCTGTATAGAGCTGCCATTAGCAGATGTCCCCGCACATTATTTACCCATTAACATGTCAATATGTTGATATTATTTATAAAATCCGCCTATTTCGCATTCCTACAAATCCGAACAGTGTTTGGTCCCAATTAGTTCGGATTAGCAGGACTCTACTGCATTTTTTCTATCTAGCCTACTTATACACAAACAGTAGAACTCCAATTATCTGAAACTAATCGAATCCCCAAGTATCATAATCGATTGAGGAAAAAATTTAAGATATTAAATTTGTAAAATAACAGTGAGGATCATTAACGTTTCCCCCAATCTAGTCAACTTTGTTCGATGTCAAGTTACGTCTCATCCCCTCTCCCCCCTTCACTTGTTGCCGGTCCTCCCTTACACTCCCCCTGTTTCGTTGCCTTTTGTGCGGTTACATACAACACAGTACACGTGTTACCTATTCTATGCGACTCTTTAATAACTTGGGGAGTTCAAAATTAGTTTTAAACACAAACAGTGAGTGATAAAGTGGAAATAATAAATGCGTTAAAAAAAGGCTTGTCTGGAGAACAGTTGACAGAGAGAAATATGGCGTAAGAGCGGCAACGATTTCCGGCATCAAAACAAACTGTAAAAATATTTTACAGCTTGTGAGTGTGTTTGAAAGTGAGGATGATGTACTTCAAGAAAAGTAATGCAAAAGACGAAAAATGATGAGCTTGAGAATGCAGTTCTCACGTGGTTTTTCCAACAACGTTCGGTTGGACAACCGATTTCAGGGCAGATTTTATGTGAAAAAGTGGTGATATTTAGTGAAAAACTTGGAGATATTGCCGACTTTGAGGGATGGTTCTGGAATTTCAAACAGAGACATGGGATTTGGGAATTAGATGTGGCCGGGGAATAACTTTCTGCTGATAGAGAAGCTGCCTGTTTCTTCTTGAAGCGCCTGCGGGACCAGTACACTATCCTTGACATGTTTCATGTGAAATAAAATACTATTCTTATATTGTTAATAACTTGGACTATTCACTATGAGACTTTCTCAAAATATGTATGTACATAACTTTACTTTATTTTCTTGATTATACTTTTTACAATAAAAAATAATATGTATTTATGTATTACTCTCAATTCCATTAATAACGTTTCTTTTCCACATCCAACATCTGTTGTTCTTCATTGCTGAGCCTTATAAAACTATCCAAACTTCCACGTATCCGAATCTGATCCGATCCAAATTTATTCGGATAATTAGAGTTCTACTGTACTACATTTGCTTAAAGCTATTTTTTATTTTCAGGGAAAAGCATCAAAAGACTACGATGGACTACAAATCAGCTTTTAATATTAACTCTTTACCCAGATTCAATCCTGGTACCTCAAGCTTGGTAGTCACAGAAATTAAACAGCAAACACTTGCTTTTTTAATTTCATAAAAATATACACTTGAACTTGGTTATACCGTCAACAAAGGAACCGAACGAATGATGATGCTACGTCCGAGTAACGTTATAAAGCTGTACCAACAGGAAATCGTGTTTTTGTTACCTTGAGTGAAAGGACAAACAACTATACAGTATTACTATTATTGGCAACATTATTCATGACGTTTACAGTATTAAAAAGAAAAACTATACTTTTCTTTTAATGTACATTAGGGTCCCGATAATTGGAGCTGAGGTCTACAAATATTATAAATTAGGTAACATTGGTTAATGTGTAAAGTTTTAATGAGTAAATACATGTAGTGTGTATTAACAAACTGTATTAAAAACACTAAAATTACAGTATGTATTAAAACATTAACTTACTGCATTAAGAAAACACGCAACAATTTAAAGTGTTAACATTACTGTGGGGAGGGGACAACTGTCTGATCACAACTAGCCGTGCTTTTGTATTGTCTGAACACTTTCTCAGCAAGGTCATGGGTTTAGTTACACAACTGACACCATATACCGTGTAATTGTTCCTTAAGAGGGGTGAGAGAGTTGGCCGTGTTGCTTGTAGTGGAACCCCCCCTCTACCGTCTTTGATGGGACCTGCCGAATGTTTTATGTGTGAAAAAAATATTTAGTTTGTTTATTTCGCACCTTGATTCTGAGGAGGGAGAAAACATGAGGCCCAAAATCAACAAAAATGGGGAATTCTAACATTTTTCGAGTTCTGAGAAAACTGAATTCAAAGTTTATCATTGATATTTTGTAGATTTATGAAGTTACAACCGAGTGGTTAACATATTTATTGATGCTAAACCAGGGGTTTATAATAATGTAAAAGATAACGATTTGACCAAACCGGACAAAAATGATGCTATGTCCGAGTTGACGTATTAGCCGAGACTGTTAAAACCAAGTTCAACTGTATGTGCATTTTAAAAAACAGAACAATTTCTGAAAACCAACTTTTAATATTCCTGCTACACAACTATTCGCCCAGATTCGAAACTGGCCCCTCAAGCTTCACTGTCAAAGAAACAAGCTCAGCATGCTCTAGCTTTTTCTTAAATAATCCAAGTACATGTGCATTGAAAAAAAATGTAGTTCTGAAAGTAAACTTTTACACTAACGCACTGTATTGAGTGAATAATTAGAGGTAAACTTTATATTTAAAAACTTATTATTTAGAACAATAACTTATAGTATATAAAAACTGTGTATTTAAGTGTAATAGCATATCTATGAGATTAAGCCACATTCAAACGTATAAAAACAACAAAATTAGGATTGTTTTCAAAAGTATTTATTCCTTACACATCAACCAAACTTGTTATACCCAAAGAATCCACTAACATGCTATAAGTGTTCCAACTAGTAGACCCTGTGTGTGCCTTAACTACAATTAAGATCTGTTGCAAAGTTAAGGGTCAGGATGAAGAAGGAAGGTAATCATCTTATATTCCTGTGGAGTAAGTATTCATTGAGGCAAACAGCAAACTTGTTATTGACCCAAACTGCACTACACTTTTCTTATTCTAATTAGACACCTGGTTTAGTTACTGGGTATAATCTAAATCTCTGGAGAATGTAATAGCATGCCCATTAAGTTTTTACTTTTTAAAAGAAAGGCGTACAGATTATTTCACATGCAAAGCCAAGAGTGTAAATTGCTTTTGAAAAACTTAAGCCTATGACATTGCCATCTTTATACATTAATTTATGAGGTGCTTTGTTTTATTTATACGAACAAAAATATGTTTACAGTTGGTTCCTCGGTACACTCACATGATACAAAACACAAGAAGTAGTTCCATTGTCAAGTACATGGACTTGGATTGGTTGAATTTAGACCAGATTGTATTGCGATCAAATTGCTTAGTAACTGCGCAAAAAATTAGACTGTTTCCAGAAAAACAATTGTTGTTTGGCCAAAAATTACTATGTTCAGGATAATTAATAATATAATATGCTAAAGTAGCCATTTTGCATGCTTCCTAAATATGTGTAATAAAATGTATGTTTAAACTAATGGCATTTCGCAAATGTACAAGGGAAACAAATGTCAATAAATAACAATACAAACTGCAATAGCAGGAAAACTACTTTGATGAAACTTTCTGAGGATCAAGAAAGCAACTCTAAATCTGTACGCTAGAAGAATAACATTCAGTCTTAAGATTTATGCTATCAGAAAGTCATTCCAGTCCTTGATACCTGGACTCTCTAATGCACTTAACACCAGTTACACAAATATTAGTTATGAAACAATAATAATAATTTCAAAATGACACAACTGATATGTTTAGGCTGTGTAAAAGTAAAAAAATAAAATCTACTATAGAATGTTGTAGAAGTATGGTGAAAAGTGTTTCAGCCGTGGAAAGTCCACAAACTGATTGAATTGTTTAAATTGTATAGAATAAATGTCACTGATATTCATTGCTCCTGACAACTAATTAAAGCTTCGACCTACATGCTGCAAAATCACCAAAATGTCCATATAAAATCATTATGTTTGCCGATTTGGATAATATTAGTGTTGGAACCGTGCACTCTACAATACATGATTAGCAAAACATGTTTGAGATGAGTTCCAAGACAGATAACGGAAATCAAATTTAAAGACACTCTTGTTCGAATTTGTTCAGAACTAAAACAATGGTTTTTAATGAAAGGTAATGATTTTCTAAGCACTGCTGTAACCTTTGATGAAACGAGGATTCACAACTAATAAACCTCCGTTCAAACGGCAAAGTCTACAATAGAAATATCCTGATTCGCCCACAAAGAAAAGATTTAAAACTGTAAGCAATATTAACAAACTTGTAGTGCTCTCAAGTCCCGATTTGTTAACCAGAAAATGTAAACAGTGAGCATTATTCTTCAACATAAAGTGGAACCTGCAATGAGAAGAAAACAACAAGGTGCTCAAAACATGAGATTGGCTGCACAATAATACCCATACTGTCCACAAAATGTAAATTTGGGTTGGAAGTTTTTGCCATAACCCTCTTATAGTTTATAAACTCGTGTGGTACCAATTTCCATCTGTTCAATCCTTCCAAAGAGTGTGGTACCAAGTTTTAAAACAACAAAATTGGCAAGTAGTGCCGCCAGCAAGGTGAAGAAAGCTTTCAAAACACTGATATAAGTGCAGATAAATGTAACTGATAATACAGTTGAAAGTAATACAAGTTTCACTGTCATATAATAAAACATTTTTTGTTCATATCCATTTGTCTAATTACTAAACATTTGTAATTATTATTTGTTTGTGTTTAATTACTAAACACCCCTTCTTCTTCCTACAAGATAATCTGCCTGTATTCTTTTTATATAAATATATTTTGTGTACCCTTGTATTTGTAAATAAATTTGATAAACATACCTTAATTTTAGTCAATATTAGTTCTTGTTTCTGAGTAATGGCTACATATTTCGCAAAACAAACCCACAACATACTCAAAAAACTTAGATACAGTATCTTACACAGAACCAACAACAGTTTCCAGCGATTTTTAAACCACCCCAAACCTAACTTGGATGGAGGCATATACAAACTTCATTGTGATAATTGTCAAAAACAATATATTGGTCAGACAGGAAGATCTTTTAAAACTCGCTTTAAGGAACATTTACCCAACAGCAGAAATATAAATGCAATCCATTCGTCATACGCAGAACATTTAATATATAGCCGCCACAATTACACCAATATACAAAACAACTTGACCATATTGCACAAACTAAGAAAAGGACACAAAATGAACATAATGGAAGAATTGGAAATCTATAAACATTAAAAGTTTAATCCTTCAAACATTTTAAATAACAAACTAAATTTCACATCCAACTGCATATACGATTTAATATTTGAACTTCAGAATAAGGCCAAAGGTACAAATCACAAATCAGATAAGGAATACTTGCGGTAGCAGTCTCTCAGTACAACTCAGCAAGTGAACATGTTCCCTAAGTATTGGGAACAAAAACAGTTTTTAACAGTTAACGAGTGCCGTCTCTGCATAATTATTTGTGCCAGGCCGAATTATGTGTTTATGTTTGTGATATATATGTGAACAATGGATTAGTGTTATTGGCTTGTAGGCCAGTCGGTAGGGGAAATTTTAGACCAAAAGTTCCAGTAATTTACAATACGGCTGACTTTTACAATACTGAAAAAGTTTACCAGTCTATCGATTTCCTAAAGTCGAAAAAAAATCGAAAACATTTTTTTTCCGATATTCCTTAATATTTCGAGTTGGGATGAAGATAAATAAAAATTTAGAAATACCACCGTGTAGGGGAAGTATTTTTTAATAAAAAAGGGCATATGGTTTGTCTGGAAAAAAATTTGATAATGCAGGTATGTATTTTGCAGCAGGGGAAATCACTAAAAGTTGAAATCTCATTCATATATGAAGCGTTGGCTCATTCTAAATTGGTCAAATTTTAATATATCGAATTGAAACTTGACATAGCAGTTAAAATATATATTTTAAACATTTATGCTGAGTCTCAGCTTGTTATCTTGAAAATGACTCGATCTAGGGCCACTTGACTTATCAATGGGTTTCTCGATTTTAGGATTACCGGACCCATAAACTAATTTTAATCGGATCCAGTTTAAAAAATTTTCAAAATATCAACCTAAAAGTTTTTTTACAAGTTAAACTACAGATTCAAACAAGATCAAGGAGTATAAACCCTTTTTTATTATTTACTTTTAAAAGCACAAGTAACTTAAAAAAAGTATAATTTTAGACCTTTTTAGATTTTTCATCAAAACGCTTGAGTTGATCAGCTGCAGATTAGTCAATTTTTTATATATAGTTTTTAAAATAAGTATAGCAAAAAACAATTGTGTTTGAAACTTCTGTACCAATTTTTAAAACGATATGTTCAAAAATGTCGAAAATGGAGTCGTTGAATCCAAAAGTGTTATAGTTAAAATGATATAGGTAAAACAGAAGACTATTTTCAAACGCCTAGTTTTTAAAAATAACATGAAAAAAATTGTTCATACTTACTAAGAATATTTATACTGGTGTATTCAACTTTTAAAAAAAATTTTATGTTGATATTCCAAAAATTAACGAAACTGGAATAGATTGAAATTAGCTCGTAGGTCCGGTACTCCTAAAATCGAGAAACCCATTGATAAGTCAAGTGGCTCTATATCGGTCATTTTCAAGATAACAAGCTGAGACTCAGCATAAATGTTTAAGACATATATTTTAACTCCTAAGTCAAGTTTCAATTCGATGTATTAAAAAAATTCAGCCAATTTAGAATGAGCCAACGCTTCATATATGAATGAGATTTCAACTTTTAGTGATTTCCCCTGCTGCAAAATACATAACTGCATTATAAATTTTTTTCCAGACAAACCATTCGCAGAGGAAAGAAATATTGAAAAATACTTCCCCTACACGGTGGTATTTTTATTTTTATTTATCTTCATCCCAGCTCAAAATATTAAGGATAATTGAAAAAAAAAGTTTTCGATTTTTTTCGACTTTGGGAAATCGATGGACTGGTAAACTTTTTTTATGTTAATCTACCTACTTTAATGTACTTATAAAAAAAATCAGCCGTATTGCAAATTACTGATAGTTGTAACCTACACCGACTGGGCTATGGCCTGGTTATGCTGCCTTTGGTAGCAAAACATGTAGCCATTACACTAGAAACAAAAACTAATATTGTCTAAAATTAAGGTATGTTGAAATTAAAGTAGTTCTAAAGCTAAACCATCAATATAAATTTGATGCTGACAATTATGCATTTTGCCAACAGACTTTTAGCCCACCCAGTAATAATAATAGTGAAAACTAACTTACATATTGGTTATACAGTGAAGTTGAATCTCTTAGGACACTTTTCTCCAGTATTGTAGCTTCCTGGTTCTGTAATCAAATCAAATCAAGTTGCTAAAATATAAACAGAGTTTTTGTCTCTAAGAGATCGAAACATGTTGTATTGTTTTAAGAAGAAAGTTACTAGGATCAAACAAATTCAGTTTAATAGGTCAAAAATTATAAATAGTATAACCTTGTATTAATATGTTACTATAAAACGACCATCTTTAAGCATTGCTTCTTTAGTCTGGTGGCCTGGTACCAGGAAACCATGGGCAAAAAGAGATCTCGACAAAATATAGAGTAGTGGCCTGTCTCGAAATCACTGGGGCAATAAAAACTACTCCTACTGCAGCTATGGATATCTTACCTACAGTAAAGACCACGAAAGAATACCGTTGAGGGACGGGCTTGTGTACACCGAGACCTTGAACGCTCCCATCGCCTTAGTGCGATGTTGTCACGTTCTTCCCACGCTTCCAACTGAACGCAGCTGACTCAACACATTTATAATTCTTTAAACTGTGCGCTCATGCCTCGAGTGGTAAATACCATAAGTGTTCGAGACTAGTAGATCACAACGCTGCGCGCCCATCCTATTGGCCGCCACACAATGGTATTCTTTAGTGGTCTTTAGTATAGATCTCCCACCTCTAGAACTACTAGTTAAGCATGGAGGCTAATATGGCTGCAATGAGACTAAAATCAGGAGGGAATTCATCAACACTTCTTGTAATAAATAGACACGGGAAGTAAAAATACGGGAGTGGGATCCGATGCTGCTATTAGGTACAGACTACATGATTTCAAAACTTAATTTTGATATCTGAACGCAGGTCATCTTCTCAGGTTGGTACCTGCATACAGGACCACTCACAGAGAAGATGGTCATTGTCTCTGTTCTACGGTCTTACAAATAATAGAATAGTATAAAATAAATACTTGAATCAGGAAGCATAAACACATAATCATATAATGACATGCTCTGATATTCAAGCAGATATAAGGGCAATTATGGCCTGAAAATTGACGTCAAAATTATTATAGGAATGAAAGTCATTGCTGAATTGGCAGTCAAAGCTTGTTTGGGTCACTGGACATGAAGGAGAAGGGAATGAAATAGCGGATAAACTCTCAAAAAGGAGAGCGGGAACTCCACCAGTGGGCGTAGAGACGATGATAGGAATATGGGAAAGAACACTTACATAGATGGAGCGAGGTGAGGGGACAGAGGCAGGCACAGGACTTCAATGATGGCCTGTATGGAACACTGCTGGGTCTTGGTAGGCGAGGTTGTTGTTCGGTCTACCGACTGGACACAACTCTCTGAAGAGGCACCTCCACCTAATGGGATTAGAGAATAAACCATTATGTCGAAGATGTGGAGAGAAAAAGGAAACTGCTTTCTACATTATTTGTGCCTCGCATTACTGAGGCAGACATATCTGGGATAAAGTTTCCCCGACACCAGCTACATACGAGAGGGAGGTCCTAAAGCCTTCTTTGTTTTACAAAGAACCTCATGGTTTAGGTGCGGTGTTTCCAGATAGCAGGTCACACAACCCTCCGTAAATAATAATAACCTTAAATTATTCTTGTTTAGGGTTCCATAAAAAGCAAAACTAAACCTTGCCCTGTTGGTCACAGTTGATTTTCTCCAGAATAGAGAAGGTATCACAATGATGTTGTCAAAGTTTTAAAGCATGATAATCCATGTCCAATTATCAGAATATAGAACATATTTCACTACAGACATTGTAGGCCAAAGTTTGACACCCAAAAAACTATTATGATCCATTCGTGTTGAGTATAGTATAAAAGGGCTTTATTTTAAAATATCAAAAAATTACTTTTTTTGAATTTTGCCATTTGTAATTTTAAAGAAATTCATATAATGTATAAATTTTTGAAATTTTTTAGAAATAAGTTGCTAAAAAATACAATGGTAAAAAATCACTTCAATCCGACTGCAGCCATTAAAATAAATTTGTTTTGTATGAAAAAATGAGGCCCTTAAATATTTCTCCATTTTGATTTCATCGTAACAATTATTGTATAATATAACAGAATATTAAATCTGTAACACTGCCCTCATTGCAGGAATCTCAGGAAGAAACACCACTCAGTAGACATAATGTGAAGGAATGCTGCTCAGCCCCTTCAAAACAAACGATGCAACATAGATAGCAGTAATGTACTGCCAGACAATATATATTTCATGGGAAATTTTATGTCTGCATAATAACTTTTTAAAGTTTGTATAAGGACTAAACCACTAATTACATTCCTCTAGATCTCAATGCTGTCAATATTATTCTGTTCATAATTGATTTATATAAAGAATTTGTTTAAAATCAACATTGACAGGAAGGCAAAGTTGGTACTGGTAGTGAAAAAGTGGTCCTATCAAAATAATGGTTTAGCACTTAACATTTCTAAAACAAAATTGCTTTCTGTAGACCTAAAGGCCAATAGTGATTGTCCCTATAAACTTATTAAATTACTTTTGTGTGGGAATTGATTAAGTAAGCTCTGCACCCCTAGTAACATTGACGGAGTTGACTCCTACAAATACTTAGGTGTCTTGTTTCAATTAATATAAATTTTTATGAATTTAAATCAAAATATAACATATTTTTTAAATACGACAGTTGTACTTTCCTTATTGCCATATTTTACATTTGGAAGAGGATATTAGTTTGGGGATGCGCATGTGAAACCCATTCTGGCTCCAGTAAATGTCATTCAGGGATCGGTTTAGCAATTTTGGGGGGGGGGGACAATGGTGATTGCATATACCTGAACAGGAAACTTCAGCCTACTCTCAGATCCAACCTTTTGTGAAAAATTATGAAAAATATGTTTCCTTATCAAAATATATCCTCCTCTTTTTAAGGCCAAACCGTACTGGCTACGGCGAACTTCAAAGGCCAAACTGAAAAAAATTTTGCATGACGAACTTACCTAAAATCGTCTGACCCTCTGCATCTGAAGTTCCCTGAGAAGCAGCTCCAGTTCTCAAAGTAACAGTTCCAGCTCCCAGAGTAGCAGTTAAGCAGCAGACCATACATGAAAAAGAAATAATACAATTAGTAAAACAAAACCAAATGTTCAATGTTTTTCCAACACTCTGCGGAAGAGAAAAGAAATATTTGATTTGTCCGTTATTATAACGATTCATCTCAGAATATTACTAACAACAAATATACCTTCTTTTAAAAATAAGATATTTAATATTGTCCACAAACGGAACCAATTCCGTATTATGGAAAGTACTAAGGAAAGTATTGTGGGAAGTACTAAAAAAAAGTATCCGTGTTTGGTTTATCTTTTCGCTTAGTACAGATTTGGCCTATAATTTACGACACTGTTTGATATCCGGATTATGCCGGATACAACATGTTGTACAGTACTCTCAAGAGCAAATCAAAACTTCTATTTCACTACCGCAAAGGCTTAACGCAAACATGATGAATGATTATTACTTACCATTTGTAAATACGAATCCTCTTCATGTAACCTTCAAACTTGTAATCTTCTTAAAACAAACAATCCAAAAACAGATAACGATTTCCGCTCGCACTTTATTTAAATCCGAAGTTAAACACTAAATATTATTTTTTTTAACAATAAAAAGAGCCCATACCTGAAAACACTACAAATTAACTACACAAAGCACAAACTACAAACAAATACAAAGCATACATTTTTATAAAAATACAAAGAATAAATTATATACATTAAAATTAACATACAATATCATATCAATATAATTCCTAACAGGGACCACGGTAACTAAATTCACCCCCCCAAATCTAATCCAGCCTCACGGAGTGAGGTCTTACGGCTGTAGATCAATCAGACTTACAGAGTACATCATCGACAATTTGTGAGACATACAATCTGATAAGCCTGACTAGCTGAAACAGAAATACATAATATTAGTACACAACACTACTACTAAACTACTTCTAACTACTGAGATTCTCCGTGAACATGCTGAAATCCTTGTTTGGCCTATCTTTTGTGGTTTTAGATTTATATCACTTATTTTGTAAAATACTAACTCATTTAATGTGTTTGAATTTAATTTATTAAATTGACTTTAAAATTAACTTTACAAATGTTCAACCAGAAGTTACATTTCCTTTATTTAAAGTAAGAAAAGAATAATATATAATAAATAGCTGAATAATAATGATTTAAACAATTGCATTAAACTCGAATGTATGTAAAATTAAAATTGGAAAAATGAAAATTTCCTGTAAATAACCTGTCTGAGAATAATAAATTTTCAAAACAAAAATTGTAATAACTTCTCCAACCCCCTTAAACATTATTTAAAAAAACATAATTTAGAATAAACTATTAAAAATTCCTTAGAAAATTGTGAACAAAAAGTTTAAAAAGATGGGAGGATGACTTTTCATGGAGAATCAGTCTTGATGTTCGATAGTTCTTGAATATCTTGAAGTATAGGCTACTTCTAAGTTAGTAAAACAAAACAAAAGACATTCAGCTAAACTTGTTTGGGCATTAAGTATAATAAAAACTTGAATGTAATAAATTTTATGGAAGCTACAAATAATTTGAAAATATGTTTTTTCCAACCTGATTTGGAGCCGAATTAACTCACTGTAAAGATGTTATATGTTACACGTTAAAATATATTAAACGCTTTCACATATATACACAAACACTTATCACCGCACTTCACATATATAGGAAATACTTGTCACTGCACTACACGGCACAAATTACGATATATGACCATTGCGTAGTTTGAGGAACACTATATTAATTATTATATGGTGTGCACCATCGCGTACTTTTTGAAATACGTAACGAATTTTTTTTACATTGAATAAATGACTACACAAACAGAACAAATTTTTAAAGTGAATGTGAACCATCGTGTAGTTTACTACTCACGGAACGAATTAATATATATCGAGCAAACACCGCCGCATAATTTGCTATTCACGGAATGAATTTATATATATCGAACGAACACCGCCACGTAGTTTGCTATTCACGGAACGAATTTATATATATCGAATGAACACCACCACGTAGTTTGCTATTCACGGAACGAATTAATATACATCGAGCGATACCGCTGCATAATTTGCGATTCACAGTACGAATCAATATATATCAAGCAAACACCGTCGCATAGCTTACGAAAGTTGGTACCGGTAACATATTTCCAAACTATAA
>JAGFPH010000335.1:340064-354444 GCA_018207615.1 Philaenus spumarius | reverse complement strand
AAAGATATCAAAGATGAAATTGTGACTAGTTGATAAGTTTTAAGAGAGAGTGACTTTGAGATACAGATTTTATTAAAGAGGGGATCCTTTGTTTTACGCTTATAAAAATAAAGCTTATTCAACCGGCAATCAATCACCATTATTATAGCTACGTATTATATATTACTAAATAAACACTAAATCTTAGAACAGTGAAAATCAAACAAAATTTACAAACAAATGGTTGAAACATACCAACGCCATCAAACACAAAAGACACCAATAAACTAATCAAACCCAACTGAAAAACAATGAACACTTACAACCTACTGTCGATTGACAACAATAAAATGAAAATTCATCAGCAACAAACATCTAGTGACAAAGAACAACAATAGAGTCGTACAACAAAATCCAAAAACTGCAAAACAATGAACACTAGCAACCTACTGTCGATTGACAACTATAAAACCAAAATTCATCAGCAACAAAGATCATTTGACAAAGAACAACATTAGAGTAATACAACAAAATCCATAAACTGCGAACCTGAAAGACTGAATAAACCATACAACTACCAAAAATGAACAATTGACAAAACAAAATCACAGAACAACCAAGATGAGCTATCAAAAATTAACAAAGTAAAACTGACCTTTTAATGTAGAAACAACCTACACACAAAGTATTTTTTAACCATAATGTTTGTAATTTATCTGATCCACTGAACTTTGTTTAGTGATTATTTGAATATCATAATTTATTTCAGTTACTTGACAACAGTTCGTGCGAATAAAATCGTTGTTAAAAAAGCTTTGTAATTTAATTGCGTAAAACAATCGATCATTATGGCAAAACAGATTTGATTCCTAGTTGGACAATATAAACGGTAAATTTGATTCAGGGAATGTAGCAGTTACTACGGTAACTTTTAGAAATGTGTGGAGTAAATTTTAAAGGTTTTTTACCTGCAGAAGGCGAAGGCATTGATTCCGGGACTAGGAACAATCACGCACAGAGGGAGTCTTTTTATAAATGTGGCCCTCATATTCCATTAATTAGGTATTTCCTATTAATATTTAAGTTCCAAATGTATGCATGGAGTAGAATAAAAATATAGTTACAGCTAAATCTAAAAAGCAATCAACAGTGAATGAAAATTTATTATGTATTTTCTATAGCCTAGAAAGATAATGATAAATTTGACAATAACGACTCTAAAATTGGAACGGTGCAAAGTGTAGCCTACTACAGTTATCTTGTGCCAATAATTCACCGAATCTATAAGGAATACTTGCTTTTACAGTTGTCTATTTGTAAAAAAAAAATAAATTAGCGGATGTACATGGAACAAAACGTTTTAGGATCTATGTTCAACTCTACATAATATACATGGAAATTAGTTTATAAAAGTAGATATCTATAAAGCCGACAAATAGTATAAGAATATGTTTTTATTGTAAATTTATTTGAATGTATTAGAAAAATACAGGAGTTTGTTGCGCTCCTTTTTTTTAGGTAAATATGGTCTGCATGTGAGAAAGTAAGCCTGAGGGGGGCCAACAAGTGTTGGTACGCCATTAACTAGAGACAAAGAATTTCCCATCCAAGCTGATGTCAGTAAATTTCAAAAAGACTAACAAACACAAAAGGAAACAGCTGGTAAATTTATCAGCTGTAACTAGTTTCGGACAGCAACAGACTGGAAAAGCATCTTTAGTCCCCTCAGAATTTGTTTGCAAAAGTGTTGAAGGAACAAACCACAGTCAGATTATGTAATGTAAAATATTGATTTAAATGTGTTCGTACGATGAAAATTTTATTTGTTTAAAATGTTTTAGTTTTGTTATCTTTGCGTGTTAGTCGTTTACTCTAAGGGTTTTTTAGTTTTAGAGTAAGATTGAAGAAAGATACTTTTTATGAAAAACAGAGTTGACCCAGTAAGTATGCAGTTTAGTTACAGAAAACACACTTAACTAAAAAAAATATTAAAATTCTTTTAGAAATGTAATGAAATAGAAGCAGGGAAGTGTTTTCCTACCAAATGTTAAAGGGGGAAACCCGACAACGATTATAATATTACCGAAACCGATTAAGGTAAGAAACGATTTCGACTTCCATTCCATTACATTTCCTGGGTACCATCACACCTTCATAGTGAATTAGTCGGACACAGAGGCGGGGAGGCACTACCTTAAAGCTAACATGCTACGGGCTTCTCCGTACCTGAAAGTTGTACATGGAAATACAACCCCGACCTCTGTAAAGCATGCAGAGTGTAAAGGTTGTGATGGGGACAAGTTTAGCTGACATGTCGGGGGGCTTAACTAACACTCACCAAGCTGCGACACTTGAACCTGAAACAGAAGAAAAACAAACACTTTTACAAGGATTTGATCAAAATAACAAAAATCTACTTCAATTTGAAACTATTTTTTTATGTAAAAAGAAACAAGTACAACTCCATGCCAAAAGTTTGTTATTGACAGCTGTCAATAAAGTGATATTAACCCTTTTGCAAGCAAGGGAATTTCCAATGTGTATGCGAAATTGGGCTAGCCTATTTTGGACAAAATCACACACCTTTACAATAAATTTGTCAAAATTTAAATGTTGGTCAACTGAACAAAATTTAGAATTGTATTTATTTAAAGCAATCTTTTAAATTTGATAAATAGTGTTTAATAAATTTTTTTTTAAATATATTTAGCTGCCCATAAGTTTCATTTAAATTTTTGCCCACGGAAAATACGGCGTTGCAGTCCTAATTCAGTACATGGATGTTACAATTTTTTTTCCAATACAGCAGTGAAAGGATTAAACATATGTGAGAATTAGTGTATTATTTGTGAATTTCCATAGGAAAAATGAGCTATTGCAGTGGCCCTTATGGTGAGACCCAAGGTCGGGAGTAGCAAATGAGCACCGATCATGGTCCCCAGAACACGTTTTGGGGTGTCATTAAAATTCATATATATATATTTATGTGTTAGCAATCTAGCGGCCGCATTTTAAGTCCGATTTGGTCCAAATTTGGTACAAGTGTTGGTTGTCTATGTCGCTCGGACGAGTTCTTTAGCCAAAAAATCCAACAACCGGAAGTACGTTTTTTTTTTATCGAAAGTAACTATTTTTTGAGATTTTTACTACAAGAATGAAATTGTTTTAGTTTTTTCTAAAAATATAAATATAGGATGTTATTCTGCTCACTTTGTTTTTTACGCGACCTTATAGCTCGCTTCGTTCCCCCAAAATCGACCAAAACGTAAAATACCATAAAAGTACCCCGTTCGAAGCCAAGTGGTGCAAACTCGCGAGGCCACTAGGAGGAAACAAATTCTACTAATATATTGTGTACACAGAGACAGCTGTTCAACGCCTTCGTGAGTACACCTATTTCCCAAATTGTTGGTTGAAACCCTTAAAACATAGGCATATAAACTAAATTTTTGGAAATTTGCTTAACTCACGTCAGCGGTCCAGCTGTGTGGTCGAATTATTATTCTTGAATAAATGTTAGGATAAATTAGGTCAGAATAAGCATCTTACAGAAGAAATAACAAGATAGCTTACTGTTATTGAAGAGCAAAGACGCAGGCTAGAGTTGTCTTCATTTGTTGCTGCGGAGAGATGTGGTGGTTATGGTGTTGGAGCTGCTTGCTGGTGCTGGTTAAAGATGTTGGAGCTGATTAAAGATGTTGGTGCTGGTTAAATATGTTGGTGCTGGTTAAAGATGTTGGTGCTGGTTAAAGATGTTTCGTGTTGCTTAAAGATGATAGTGTTTCTCTGAAAATAGAAATGTTTCACACCATTACTAATATTTAACTGATGTGCTTTACCTATTAAATGTGCTGTTTATAATATGACTATAAAACTTGTCAAAATCAATCTTCTGTTGAGACAGAGTACGATTCCTAGGACACTATTTGACCACCACCGGATTATGGCCAAGACAAAATAATAATGATGGCTTTATTGTAATTAAACTATCCTTTTTTGAATGCCCAAGAACACCACTGACTGAAAGAAATTATTGACTTTAGCTGTGTACCTACTACAGAGACAAAACTGGTCCAAAGAATCAGATTCACACTTACCACCTTTACCTCTACTACACTACATAAATGGCTCTTTAATACACCACCAGTAATCGTTTAATTTATATATTAACCCCAGATGTGTCAGGCGACTAGAAAACTAGTCGATATTCTATCCACTAAAAATCATCCAATCTCAATAAAACAAAAATCACTGGAAAGTAAATGTTTCAAACTTTAACTTCTGTGTTTAAAATTTTTTCTAAAATGTATATTTACATACGTTAGCATTGTTTTAAAATTGTAGTGTTCTAAGCAGCTGAAGCCGCACGAGAAAGCACAAAGATGTGACTCAAACTTGTCATTTTTTAAGGCTCATAATCGTTAGACAGATTGGTTTTGAAAAGAATCTTTGGATTCATCTAGATTTGGACATTCTACCTCTGCCTTCCAAACATTCGTCATTGTTATAGATTCTTAGATATGATTTTTTTTTGTAAACCCTTGCAATTAGACAGTTTCCGACCAATGAATAAGCACATTTTGCAATCGATATTATATCTATTACAAATCGATATAATATTTGTATAATGACCTTTATAACGATTTCACCCGATTTATTTACCATAAGCTAATCGGGTCTTTACGTGAAATATGTAGATTTTTTCACCCTAGGCTTGTTAGACATTACCTTTCGCCATCGTCTTAGTGGCTGGAACTGTACACTGTACGTCTGTAACAGTTTGTGTTAGTTATTCTAATTTAGTAAAATAAGGTTATTTAAAATTTTAAAGAATACAGATCAATTCTATGATTTATTCTCAACAGTTTGTTATAGTAAAATTTCATTTTTGGGTAAAGTAATTATAGATTCCTAATTAGTATTTCAAAATATGCTTCATTTTGCGAGTGATCTTGTAGTAGGTATATAAAAACTATTATTTTTTTAAAACAATTTGAAAATTTATATATATTTTTATACACTTTTATTTACAACTAGATTACAAAACTTTTGCCTATTTCGAAAAAAATGACAACAAATGTTTTGTTTACAAAAGTTTGTTGGCCTAAAATTGTTTTTTTTTTTCTATTACTGGAAATTTTATGCTCCTAGAGCTAATAACTTTTAAAACTTTCCATCAATCAATTTTTTAGTTGTTTCATTATTATGAATTCGATAAACCTTTTTCTAGAAAAAAAAACTACTTAACACTTTTACGTTGGGATATAAAATTACTATATTTGGAGAATTTTTGAAAAATTGCTTGCAAAGTGCAAAAAATGGCATTCTGAGAAGTTTTCCTGGCACTTCTAGGGTTGAATCTACTCAGTTTTTATTAAATGAAATTTACCAAAATAGATTGTTTGGTTTATGTTGCATAAGAGTTTTCAGGCTGTATGTTGGTGGTTTCTTGTTAAATCAATGTTTTAATGGTCGATGTATATATCCTTGTAATCCTAAAACAAAGCAAAATATAAATTAATATAATGCAATATAATGCCAATAAAGAGTAAAATATGTTCAATTAAATATTTGGGGTAGTTTCAGAACAAAGGCGAATTTCCGACCTGGGACATTGTATATTAAAACCTTGGAACCGGAAGAAGGTCATTTATAACCTTCTTTCAGGCGCAGAATGCAACCATTTCGAACATTAGCGAGAATTTGCATATATTTGCATAATCGGTAATTCAATCCACTTAAAATCACCCAATGGTAATAAAACTGGCACCACTGGAAAGAAAATGATTTAAACTTTAATTTTTGTACTTACAACTTTTTTGTAAAACGTATTATTTACATACGTAATCATCGTTTTAAAATATGAATATCGTAGTACAACTATTTCCGCACGCGAATCTGCATACAATTGTACAGTTATTTCCCACTTCTTCAACATCCAAGCCCACCTACTTCGAAGTATTTATATCGAAATTATAAAGCTACCATTGGATTCGTCAAGATTTTATCTTTCTAATGGAGCCTTCCAATCAGATGTCACTATTTTACACTATTTATTCAAAGAATTTCTGTAAACCTTGCGATTGGACAGTTTTTCAACCAATGAAACAGCCCATTTGTCAAGCGATATTACGCCTACCATATCAAATGTTTTGAGAGATTGTTTTGCACCATTTTGTAGAGAAAGGACTGACCTTTCTAAAGGTGGGAATTGATCTAGAAATAACCTGTTTTTTGTTTGTCTAGACGAAAATGAAAAGTACATAATTAGGACATTCCAGTGAGTTCCCACATGGGTCCCCACGGTATACAAGTGACCCTTTCTACAAGTAGTATATAGACCGGCGACGTTTCATTAGATTGATGTCATTTTGTTATTCAAATAAAGATAACTCACACTTTTGTGAACTAAGGCAAGACAATATACCGTTCTTTTCTTTGATTTATCCTCTACACTTTGTTATAATAATATTTCTTTTTTGGGCAAAGCATATATTAGTAAATTAAGTGTAAATGTAGTCCTAGATTTGTTAGCAGTCATGTATTTGGAACATAAAAACTGTTTTTTTCAAAATAAGAAATTTGAAATTGATAAATATTTTTATACAGTTCTATTTAGAACTAAATTACAAAACTTTTTTACACTTACAAAAAAATGTTTACTAGGCCTACTTGTTATGTAAGCCTAAAGTTGAACTTTTTCCTTTCGTTACTGAACATTTTTTGTTTCTTGAGCTAATAACTTTTACAATTTCAAAAGAAACAAATTTTAGTGGCATATTTGAATTCTTTCAAGTTTCTTCTACAAAAAAGCTATTGAACACTTTTGGATGGGGTTAATTTACTGTTTTTGGCCAATTTGTAAAAATATGCTTGCAAAACGCTAAAAACGGGCTGGCCAATTTTAGCTTTAACATTGCCAGTTATAGGGTTAAATCACCAGAAGTATTAACATCTATGTCTCAGATTTATATATGATTTTTGTGCATTAGTTACACCAACAAAATACATTACAAACTATTTCTTTTGATATTTTTTACTCAAATAGTTTTTTAATATCGATTTTTGATAGCCAAATTTTACAATGTTTTGGAACACAAAAACGCTCGTAGATTTACAACCGATGTTGCTAGAGGGATGTTTGATGACTCATTTCAAAGCTTGTTGTATGAGCTTTCAATTAATATGTGACGTGACAACTTCAAAACAAGAAATTTTTGAAATTTGAATATCTCATAAAACACATCTTACATTTTTTTAAATGTATGTTATTCCTACGTATTATAGTGATTAGATTGATGCCCGATTTCAAAGAGGAGAAAAAATTTAATCATGAGTAAATAAATCTAGATGTTAAGTAGGTGCTATAATTCATCATAACTATTATCATAACCAGTAAGGTTTTACTCTTTTTGTACAATTTATTATACATTATGAATTAGTAAAAAAGACAAAAAAAATATTTGCAATGTATTTACTTTAGTTGGTATAACTAATGCAAAAAAAGTTGTGGAAATATGAGACATGCAGGTTCAAAATGTATATTTCATTTGGTGGTTTTATACGGAATGACCCACCATCTTTTCGCATAAATTCCTCGAATGTATTTCTTTATTTAGTTAATACCTCCCTGGTCTTGTACATACAGGGTAGTCCATATGTATCGGAACACCTCAATAAATTGGAAACTGTTATATATGTAATACTATAACTTTCAGGATAAGTTATTGGTGAAATACTCTAAGTTTTGACAGACAACTGAATTTCAACCCCTTCTCAGGGGGTGGCCAAGGGGTTGTAACTCAAATAGTTAAATGGGCACACCCATTGTGTGTACATCATCATAAAGGTATCTTTAAAACGAGAAAAACGGCATAAATACAAAATGTTTAAGATACTTGTATCCAAAATGGCGGCTGATTGAAATTTTGGTTTCCAAGGGCAAATAGTTTAAATGGGAACACCCATTGTGTGATGTATATCATCTTAAAGGTCTCTTTGAAACGAGAAACGACATCTCTTACCACAAACGACTAAAGGAATGGCAAACTCAACACTAAATAATATTACACATCAATGCATTGTTGCAACAATGATCAGCAACTCAGAAATAAGTGAATAATCAGCTGTTAATAATAAGCAATTAATGATCAGCTGTCAATAATAGATTATTTTACTTCAATATTTTCAGTGTTGTCTTTGTAATGAACTTTTCCTGTTTTTTGTTATGAAAATAATTTTATTATTTATATTATTTCAATAATTAATTGTAACTTTTAATTTTAATTTTATTATTTATAGGTCACTTTAATATCATTTTCTAAATTTCAAGAATTGTTACGTGTCAGTTCCAATACATTTCAAATCAAAAATGCTGTAAGAACAATTTATTCTCTTAAATTTGCAATTAATATCTAATAAACAAATTACTAAATAAATAACAGAGTTTTTTTCAATGTATTTTGGTATTTGTTCAATAAAATTTTTATCAAACATGTATACCAATTATTTCTTTGAAAACTAAATTTGAAACAGCCGCCATTTTGGATACAAGTAGGCCTATCGTAGAAAATTTGTATTTATGCCATTTTTCTCGTTTCAGAGAGACCTTTAAGATGATGTATCACACAATGGGTGTTCCCATTTAATATATTTGAGTTACAACACCTTGGAAACCAAAATTTGAGAATCAGCCGCCATTTTGGATGCAAGTATCGTAAAAATTTTTTATTTATGCCGTTTTTCTCGTTTTATAGAGACCTTTAAGATGATGTATCACACAATGGATGTTCCCATTTAAACTATTTGAGTTACAACCCCTTGGCCACCCCCTGAGAAGGAGTTGAAATTCAGTTGTCTGTCAAAAGGTAGAGTATTTGACGAATAACTTATCCTGAAAGTTACAGTATTACATCTATAACAGTTTCCAATTTATTGAGGTGTTCCCATACATATGGACCACCCTGTATAATAAAATCGTGTCTGTCTATTTGTTTGTGATGAGCATCAACTGAGAACATCTGAACGTATAAAGCTGGAGTTTGAGCCATTAGACGCAGCATTTCTTTGGGAAGGTTGAAAAGAAATCCACATTCGAAAAAGTCCATTAGTTCAAAAGTTGTGACCTCATTAGTGACCAAAGACGGCTATCTCGCTCTCTTTTGGGCACGTTTAAACTTATAACTTTAGACTGGCAGCACCTGTAGGAAATCAATTTGAGATACTCAATGGACTCAGCTCGCCAAGTTCTTTCAAATGGCCACCGAGCCGATTCTGTAAGTTGCATAGTTTTGGAGTTATAACACAAAAAAAATGGTGCGTTTTTCTTAAACTTTTGATTTACTGACTTTATAAACAGCTGTAGCTTTTCGAAGGTAAGTTTTAGGGAAAATCTGAGACCACTTTGACGATTGGTAATTTAATTCTTTACAACTTTCATAATTGATATTTTTCTCCAAAGTGATCTAATTGGTCAAAAATGCAATAAAAAGTTTGATAGTTTTGTTTTAAATTATTTTCATTCATTACTTCACGTGAAAAAAGTCGTGGGTACAGCTGGTATGTCTGCATAATTATAGTGCCTATTATAAAATGGGTAATCTACAAGGTGTTTCAAAAAGAATCTGCCATACTACACAGATATATTCCTTTCTTCGAAATAAAGAAAATTATTCTATAAACAAAAGACCTAAAATGACTGACACAATGCCATTTGATTACTTGCAGATGGCATTTTGAGAATGATTAACCACATACAATAATACTACTTTTATAACTATAATGTATCCAAATTAAACTTACATTTAAAATTTTTGTTCATTCTCAATGTGCTTTTGTTGCTAGCAGTTCTTCCAATCGTTGGTGAATCTTTGCAGAGTGTGCTCAGTATTTTGATTATTCAATTAAATGCAAACTCCCTGAAAACATAAATACAGTGTAAATACGCGAAGCTAGACGAATACTCAGACACTTTTTCTGGTATTAAGGGTGGTTAAAAATGTTGTGACATACCATTAGAAAGCCCTTTAAAAACCATGAACTTCCGCCATCCTAAATTATTAAAGCTTTTTATAAAACATTTTTATAAGTACTTATCTATTTACAAACAGTATTATCTCCCAAATTTCTATAGCCTATGTAGGTCTATATATATTATTTTAATAAGGATTACTAAAATACAAATATATTCACAATCAAGAAAATATATATTTTAAACTTTTAAGAAATAAATATATATTAAAAATATATAGGCCTACTAATATTTTTTTCTTTTTTTGCAGAGTTACTCGCAATAAAATTAAGAAGTTTTCTACTATGTCTGTGAGTGCACATAATCGTGTCGACAAACAGACAGACGCTCAAGATTGAAATATTTCGGCATTTTAATGCGAGCCGAAGTAGGCTAATAAAAGTAAATGCACGCGAATATTGGGACGCATTTGACGCTTGGCACGCAATGCGGCACCGCGCATCTTTTTGTGACAAACATAAATGAATGAATTAGCGCATATTAGACAAGTATTTTCACTAGAAAAAAAGAAGAGGTTTTAAATAAATATAATAACAACAACTTACAAGGTTTTTGTAAATAATAAACCTTGATGTTTGATGTTTAGAATTGCAGTCTTTCTTTCTGTTTTAAAGATAATAAATTAGTTTAAACTTAAAGCTTGCAAGTTCTTTTGAGTATGATACTTCATACCATTGGCACACAATTACAATGCCACCAACAGATAGTTTGGTTATGTAAAGAATGTCCTAAATTAATTTACTTTCATTTCAATTTAGAGTAAAAATAATGTCTAATTACTAGCAGACATATTATAGGTCCTACATATAATAAGACCTTGGGGGTAGGATTGCTTACGGGTGGAGAGGGGTCACCTAGAGCCGACAAGTCGCGACTTGTTTTTTGTTTGTTGTTTTTTTGAGCGGGTGCCATTCTTGTACTTGCAGGGGGGCGAAAATTAATGTAGTTACGCCAATGCCACCTCGATTCAATAATATACCGTGTTATACACACTGTAAAATATACACAGAGTAATCGCTCATTCTCTCTCCACGCTATCCGTTGTCATTTGTTGACAATTATACATATATTGTTTATGAATATGTTAAATTTTATGCAAATCGGATGATTATTTTTAGAGAAAAATTACTTTTATCTAATGGAATTTCATTAAGACTAACGTATTAGCTTACAAGCAGTCTCTATGTACTTGTCTTCCATAAAAATTTATTTTCTCTAAAAATAAATATCCGATTTGTATAAAATTTTAAATATACACAAACAATATATGTATGAGTATAATATTTAAAAAATATACATCTACGACAATTTTAAACTAAATAGGCCAGCAACTTTATAAACGCATAAATAATTATAAAAAAAAATATGTTTTCATGAAAAATTTATTTTAAATAAAAATATTCATCCCATTCGTTTGAAATTAACACACACACACACATACATAGGTATATATATAATGTAAAAAAATTTGAACTCTAAAACAGTATTTAAGCTCATTTATAGGCCATCAACTTTATAACTTTAGGCACAACCCAGTAGAGTTCAACTTTACTATCATACTCCATAATAAAAACAATAACATCTCATAACCACTTGTTTATTTAAAAAAAGAAAGAATCTGATTCGTCATTAAATTTTTTATAACATTCTGCAATTTCAATATTATAAAGTAAAAATTACAAGTTTTTATATTAAAAATCCATTCCTAACTCGTTAACAACTCATAAACCGTGATTCCGTTTTTAAAACTCCGAACAGATGGGACGGTGAGCAGGGTGGCAGTGGGTGTATTTATTTTAACTATCACTATCGACGAAAACTGCCGACTGACAAAATACAGGCCAAACTGGCTCGTGTGCACGTCTACGAGCCACTACCAAGGCACCTTCCAATCCAGTGGCAGTAGCTGGCTGCTACCCAGCTCTGCGCCGGCAAAATGTGAAAGATCTCATGTTCTTCTTTGTTTAAGTAAAATAATTTGGACGGTCGGATTTTTGCCGGTCGTCCAAAACCGGTCAGTGTGAAAGGAGTAGGCTTAAGGATCTGCTCCAGTAAACGAGAAAGCAACCGGAAACGAAAGCGCTTCTCACTATATCCCTATCTAAACAGTGCAATTTCTTGCAGCTGAACGCTTCGACATTGCCTCATTTCAAACCATTTTATAAGTCTATCTTTTGTAATTGAGTGTTGAAAAAAAAAACTGAATATTCTTTATAAAATTTCGGATTCGGCTTGCAAATTATTTTTCATTATTCATTTTTTATTGTGTTAGGAAAAAAATTCAAACTTTGTACTTACAAAATGTTAATTACATTAACAAATCAAAAGCATTTTAAAAATTAAACTAAATTGCAAAACGGATACGTATTATTGTGACTGTGCTCAAAATGAGACCTTGCAAACAATTTTATGACAAAAAATAAACAAAATAAATGGTTTGAAATTTAGCATTGCTCTTATGGGATAAAATCCAAGATGGCCGCCACTACAGCAAACCCTTAATGTATAAAATTATTTCCCCAACCAATAGCCTAGCTATCTGCATTTTGCAAGTCGTTCATATATTCGATTTTCCAATGTAGGCCTATTAAGTCTCAAAGTGTACCTTATTTTCTGAAGCTGTTTGTCAGGTAGGCTAATTAAAATTATGAACCTTATTAAGTCTAAATTTATCGCGCTGTCATTACTGGTAATACATCAGGGGCTGTCATGACAAACAATTAAAATATAATCCTTTTCTTCGATAAATGATCAAGTTATTAATATGACAAAATTTATGTCATCTTCACAGCCTAATCTTGGCTGTGTAGGCCAAATTTGGTATTGAATTTGCTAACAAACATTGTCAACTAATATAACCTCATATTTGAATTTGTTTAAATATTGAGAATAATACAGTACCCTACTAAATTATACAAAGGGATCTTTAATATTTTAGGTTTTCCCCAGTAAAATGAAGTCGAAAGCTTCTTAAAAAAACGTCAACTTGTTTTTACTTAATTTGTACTTAAATCAACGACTTTTACATGATTAATTACAGAAAGAAATTACCGAACTAATACAATGATGAAGTTTTGTGTCAAACATTTTTGTATGCCTACCACATCGTCGTAAAGGCAATAAGGTTCTGTAATAAAATTCAAATAATATAAAAGTATTATAATCTGCAATAGGCGAGTTTATCATATTTCATGTGACTTTTCTACTGCATAGCGTAAGTGAAACACATGAGACAAACAGCATTAAAATATGAAAATAAATTAACTTCATTTCAACAATAAAATAGTTAGCCTAATCAGTTCACATTGTAGACCTAGGGCTAGGCTATTAATTTCACCAAACAAACTATATTTAAAATCTTAAATATAAGTGGACCAATAAACTCGTATTTAAAACAAACAAAATATATATTAATAACCACGATTCTCTTTTATAAAAAGTATGTAGAATATTATAAAATGCAATAAACTTACCTGGTAGAATCAATTAATTATTGTTCACATTACAAAAGACGCCAGAAGACGCTGGTCGCTGATGTAAGAATAAGTTATTTAGTTCAATTCGCTATTCCACTAACTGCGCACTTGTAACGCGCAGGCGCACAAGCAAGACAATGTAGTAAACAAGTTACACATTAAGGGAGGGGGAGGTAAATCCTGATTGTTGAGACTTTGAAGACAATCTTTCTCTCTTTCTCTAATATGAGTCATGATGCAATCTACCTTCTTGATAAGGCTCACCGTGTTAGTGTTAGTTGACTTACACAAAGTATTGTGGATTTATAATTTGAATTAAACAATGACACTTTTTACACAAAAACAACAGGCTCTATTGCCCTACCAATTTTCAAAATTTCCCTTCCAAAATATAATTCTTGTTTAATATGTTTATTGACATTTTTTATGTTAAAAGAGGAGTTAGTCTGTATTTTTAAAATTGAATACTGAACGTTTGTTTTATAAATGAGGTTAGGCCTAGTAATAAAAATAACTGTTAATATAGGATGTATTTATTTCTGAATGAAATATTGAAAGTTTCAAAATAGATCAAGTTATTATTCGACCATACTAAGTTACTAAAAAATAAAAGGCGTTGATTATAGCATTGCACTGAAATATATAGGCCTAATTCGAAAAATATAGGCAAAAGTAAAACGACACAACACAACTGGGTAGCCTATATTCAAAATAATAATTTCTAGATTCCCGAACTGCGCTTTTACAAGTTTACGCCCTAGGTCTGCTTATTTTCTATAAAGTAGGCCTAATTAAATACATGCCCCACAAAGATTAGTGAACAATTATTATTAAGTAGAGAATTCCTTTTAAGTCTACATCTCTTGATGAACATGTCAATTAAATTTTAATATTA
>JAGFPH010000335.1:303484-335064 GCA_018207615.1 Philaenus spumarius | reverse complement strand
AACATTTACAATGGTGGTAGCGAACGTGTTTTAAATAAACATTTTTTTTTTGGCATGTACTTACTTCTGAAATATGCGCTGAAGCGATACCGTAGAGTGGCGGGAGTAGCCTATTCTGCTGTCATTTCCTTATTAATTTTTTGCAATATCACATACTTCAACACAAATCGCTTTAAAATAACTATTACGTTTATTTTAAAGTAAAAACTAACAAATATCTGTTAAAAAATCGGTAAAGTCGCTTTTACAATATGTGAACGTAATAGAATGTAATGTAAACAGATACGAATTTAGGAAAAACATGGCTGCCGACATCTTGACCAATAGGAAACAAGACCTCATTTGGCCACACTGTCTCTATCTAGTCACTGTACAAAATTTGACCTTACAGCGCATTCTAGTAAAATTAATAGCAACTATTTTGGAATAGTACATTTAAAATATCTCCAGGTAGCAGCACATACGGGACTGATGCAAAACTTTTGACAACCAATGCCAACATGATCTCAACATTATTTTGGTAACAATACATTGTAAAATAAGTCTGCAAAAATAGTTATCTCCATTTCCTCAGTGAGGCGACACACTTTTATAGACAAAAATAAATTTGTCTCGCCTCACTGTTAAAAATCACTCCAACAAATCTGCACAAAATTGATCGATAATTTCATCTCTGAGAACAAATCCTTGTGTCCGTAAGGTGCTGCCACCTTGCACATACAAATCGAAACTATCACATATATTATTTCTCAAGGCCATTTTTTTGTCGGTACGCCATAACTTCCTTAATACATCATCAAATTACATGAATGATGCATCATTTTAAAGCTTTCCTTAACAGCTACACCGGAAAAATATACAAAATACAACTATACGAAAAAATACAAAAAAAAAAAGAATCTGAAAGTAACAGTGATGTAAGATCAAGTAAGTTGTAGGGATATTTTCCTGGCGTTGGCAACAAAGATGATAACAATAACAAGCTGGAGAGCTCCAGTTACGCCACTACATTGCTACTTTTAATTAATTGTAAGCGTGGTTACAAATCTATTCTTTACTTAAACCCTCATATATGCCCATGACGCACTAAATACGCACTATACGATACGAAATATACGGTGTGTACTTTAATTAAGTGGGTTTTAAAGTAAGTCAGAATGCGAATGCTTCGCATGGGTCAGCTAGTTATCGTAATTTTACAATAGTCCGGGAGGTGCTCTGCCCTGGTAAGCCAGAAGCAGAGATAATATTACCAATGGCCAGAAGGCAGTAACTGACAAATTTTCACATTTTGAGTTATACATGTATTCCTATGTTTTGACCCTGAGGAATTCAAAAAACCAACCCAAAAAGTCGTATCTTCAACCGTTTAGGAGGTACAGAGGTATCATGTTGCAGTATCTACACCAATTTTCATCAATTACATAGGCAAAAGGCAGCAACTAACGTGCACTAAGCAAGAAAGCAGTCAATAGTTACTGCTTTCTGTCTATGTACATGTCAGTTACTGCTTTTTCACTTAGTAATTTTACTCAAGATTCGTACTTACTGCACTTTGTGTTAATATCGAGCTTAGTTAAATAAAAGAGAGTGAGAGTAGATTTTGTTTATTGTTCATAACATATAGTATTTTAAATAAAAGGAACCAATTATTTACTATTCAATGTTGATAAACATTGTTCTTCTTCATTACCAGCTCATTTGTTTTGATGTGAAAACCTGTTACTTTTACATTTCTCTTTGTTTTGGTGTTGAAGAGAGTGTTTTAAAAGACTTGGTTCGTTCCGTTATATGCCATCAATGAGATTTACTTAAAATGGTCTTCATTTGCCTTAAATGTAAACACAGATTTTCACGTCCTGCTTATTTACAACATTTAAGTGTACCCAATAAGTGTAATAATGAGAAACGATCAACTGAAAACCCCACAACAGCATCATAAATTAACATATCGTTTACGTAATTAGTGCACGAATAATGTGAGAAATGTGAAACCCACAAAACTCCACAATTCTGACCACTGGAAAGAACCAGATCCTTCGTGCGATGATTGCCAACTTTGGCTGAAACATAAGAAGAAATAAATATACAGATGCCCGCACTTCATACCAAAGTTATACAGATAAAATAGACAAAGGGGAAAGTGTAATATGATAAATGGAACGACCATAGTATATTCCATGGACTTACAAATGGTACTTATGTTACCCATGATAGAACAGTTTAAGCAAGTAATATTTACCAAGCAACTTGTAGTCTTCAATGAGTCATTTTTCCTCTGGGCACTAACAACAAACACCTAAAGCCAATAGCATGAATGTGGCATTAAGGATGTTCGAGTAGGAAAAAAGAAGACATTACTAGTGTCATTCACAAATGTTTTACTTTGAATAGAGATGCAAAGACAATTGTTCTATGGATGGACAATTGTGCAGGGCAAAACAAGAATTGGGCATTATTTTCCTACTTTGTATGGCTAATGAACTCGTAAGAGATCAAAGCTGATACAATTGAACTTAAGTACTTGGAAGTTGGAAGCAGGACATACATTTATGTCAGCTGATAGTTTCCACCACCAAGTTTCTAAACAACTTAAAGATAAACGAAAGGTTTTTGACTTTTATGACTTTGTTGATTCTATGCAAAACACAAACTCTTGTAAAGTAATAGTTTCACAACTTAAAATCCTTCTGATTTTTTCAATCCCTTTGATTTCAGTTCTACATACATTATAAGTAACACCACACCAAACCTTACTTGAGTGATATGGTTCAGGTAACTTCTAAAAGAGGATTTCTGACCATGGAATATAAAACATCCTTCGAATCGGACAAATCCACAAAACTGAGTTTTTTTAAGTCTTTATATGTGAAGAAAAATAAAGTTCCCAAACCTCCCACAAGAACCTCATTAAGAGGTGTAAACAAGTAAAAAATAACTGAAATGATCAACAAACTTCTGCCTTTGATGCCAGAAATAGGCACTCATTTTGGAAAAATATTGCAGTCAGTGAAAAGCCAGATTTGACAACTGAAGTGGATTAACCAAGATGTACAAGCTTAAGTGTCATTTATACTTAGTTTTATATGATAGGACTACTTTCTATTAGGCAATATTTTAAGGATTTGCAGAAGGTCAACATGATCTTACTAAAAGAACCTAATAAGAGGTAGTTTTTAACTGTAATACTTTTTAGCTTAAATATTTTTAAACCGTGGTTAAATCTAGGGGTAGACCCTATTAATTGTTTAAATAAAAATGAACCTTGATTATTATCTAGAAACCCCGATTCTATCCAATTTTGTCCTATTAAAACAGTAGTTACAGCAATTTGCTTTAATATCGTACCTATTTCATGCTTTTTTACTAAGGCAAAAAGACGTAACAGAGCAGTTACTGCTTTTTGGCTTGGTAAAGATAGGTAATAACAGCAGTAACTGAAAATAAAAATACAAAATATGTGTAAACTAGGTAAAATAAATGCAGATTTATAATCTAATTACCTGGATTAGTAAGTTATATATAAAAAAATTATAACAGCTTTATCTCATACAAAATTAACGAACAAAAACTTAAGATTCTCGATTTCCTCCATTTTCATATTTTGCAGTTACTGCTTTCTGGCTTAGCAGGGCAGTGCTGCTGTCTACATTCCAATTATTAACTGGTATTAATTAATTGCACCCGTAAGGTGCTGCCACCTGGTATGTTAAAAATTCGAAACTATCGTAATTTCACAACGGTGAGGAAGATGCTGCTATCTACATTCAAATAGGTAACTGGTATAAATTTGTTCGGTATTTTAGTACATAACTGCAGACGAAATGATGATTTATTGTAAAAAAAAGTATTTTAGTACATAACTGCAGACGAAATGTTGATTTATTGTAAGGTGACGCCCCTTGTGCTATACGAAAAACAAATTACCCTCTGCAAAACTACAAATTAATGACTTTTATTATAACAATAGTAATTACTGTTAATTATACAATATTAATTAGGTTACAGTTTTCTAAGTTGCAGAACTTTTATTTCATCAGAAAAATCAATTTAAAATAATATTGAATTATGGTACTTTTATGTATTATTAAATTTTGAATATGTAAAAATTAGAATAAAATCTGATTTTAAAGCTTGAGAAATTGGAATAATGTACTATAATAAAAATATTTATACACTCATTTAAGTTTTGTAAATGAAAGCAATCTTGACTGCAGTAAACGAGTACAGTATTTTTTATGACAAACAGTTCCTTCCCTTTTATCTTCTAACAAAATATTAAGAATTGTTTTTGTTAGAAAATGTATTCCAAGGTATAGGCCTACATTAGATCATGAACATTCAATTTCTTGAATTTTGGAAACCTTATTTTTAGGGCCAGATTTACACTTTCTTTTAGCTTACGCCAATGTTTTCTCGGCATCTATCGGCTTTAACTCCCTCTACCCTTTCTTTAGAATATTCAAATACAATTCAATAAGTGAAAATTAAAAAATAACTTTTTAAATCAAATCTCAAATTTCCCCTTTCCCGCTCCAACATATCAAAAAATTCTTTTCCGTTTCCCCATTAATAAATTCAAACTAAAGTCAGAAACATTATTTATTAAAATAATAGATACAAAAATTCCTTTTGGGTTGTATATTCCTTGAGGGAAAGAGGGAAAGCTAAACCTGGTAAGTACTAAAATCAAATGTTTAAAACCGTCAACTATCCAAAATTAAGATGTAATCTTACCTTGTCTCTATCGCAATTTCGGTCATTCAACCATCATCAGGAGAATTAAAAACATTAAAAAAACACAACACTAACACAAAACACAACACTACATTAAATAAGTCTCACTCCGTATGGAGATCGTTGAACGATTAATGTACATATGGTTTAGATTATGTCTTAATCGGTCAATACTGACCTCTAATTGCGTTCTTACATCTTATCTCTATTGGATTAGCCTGAACCGGTCTCTCAATTAATTTGTCGTATAACATATTAGAACGGAATGATAGCTGGTCGTTTAGTAGGTGAGTAGTATTACATTTCGTGGCTTTATACATCTCAAATTCTTCTAACGCATTCATATATCGTCCATTTTTGCATATATGCATTATTTCCATGTTTGAGCTGTAATCCGTGTAAGTATGGTTTACTATCTATTAGATGTTGAGCATAACTAGATGAATGGTTGCTTAATTTTTTTGTTGGTAAATGCTCTTTAAACCTTTCGCAAAATGGACGACCGGTTTGGCCTGTATAAAAACATGGGCAATCGTTACATTTGATTTTGTAAATGCCCGTATGTTGTTGGGTATCTCTATCTTTCACGGGGTTGGGTTCCAGATTCTATTTTGTTGGTGGTTCTGTATTTAACGATTACATTCTGTTTAGCCATCGTGTACTTTAATGTATAGTTGATCATACTGCTATATTCGCACGAAACGTATTTTATTTTATTGAGGTTGTCTGAGAGTGGTGGCCTGGATTTGGATTTAGAAATATGTTTATTGACCAATTTATCGATTAACTGTGGTTTATATCCATTCGCTGTTGCGATGTGTTTGTTTATTTGCAATTCGCTGTTATAGTCTTTATCTGACATTGGTACGGACAATAAGCGGTGTATAAAACTTTTGTAAGCGGCAATTTTCTGTTCTGGGGGATGGTGTGAAGTTACGTGTATCGTTTGGTCAGTACTTGTTGGTTTTCTGTATACTTTGAATTCCAAATCTTTATCGGATCTTGTTATGGCGAGATCTAAATAATTTAGCTTACGGTCGATTTCGCATTCTGTAGTGAACGATAAATTTTGGTGCATGTGATTCATATATGTACATGTACATAGAGATTCAGTTGTCTCTTACTACCATTAAACAAAATAATTGTGTCATCTACATACCTGTGGTATGCTATTATATAATCTATGTATGGATTTGTATCGGCTAGTAAGAAAACTCGGCTATATGATTAAGAAAAATTTCTGATAGAATACTGGATAAAGGTGAACCCATAGCCAGACCGTCATTTTGTAAGCAAAATTCGCCATGAACTGGAAATAATTTTGACATAATATGGTTCATATGAGATTAATTAATTTGGTAATGGATGATGCAGGAAGGACAGAAAATTCTCAATGTACAGGGAAGTACATTTGTACACATTTTCATTTTGTAACTTTTATAGAAATTACAATAAGAACAATCTTGTAAAAAAAAAACATGAAGTCTCTTGCATAAATACAGCATGTGTCCACAAATAGAATAACAAAAAATTATACTAACATACATGAATACAGTATATTGAATATCATTTAATTTTATTTATAAACAATCTATAGTTAAGTACCATCTTCAGGAATATTGTTGTCCGAAACTTTTATAGTTTCATTGGGCAATAGAGCGTTTCTTTTTTCATCTGCGTTTAATTTAGTCATTTCTTCGCTTTCTACCTCGTCATCGTCATCGTAAATTTGCAACCCTTTTACGTAATACCAAACTCCACAGTCAAACAGCACTGCTATGATTATAAATCCTGTAAAGAAGGAAAGGTTCATTGTACAGTTCAACAAATAACTATTAAATGTTTTGTCTGGTGGTTACCTGGTTAGTTAACACAAAGGCAGACAGAAAAGAAGAAATTAAACAAAGTATGAAAATTTACAAATCTTACAAAAGAAAGTGTTTAAAATGTATTCAAATCCTCTCCCTTAATCGGGCTTTTTATATAAGTACTTTAAATAAAAGTTTAAGTTTTTTTCTCCATATTTTCTGTAATGATCCTCCTGTTACAAAGTCATGCACAGACAGACATAAGAATTATTTTACTTGCCTCCTGATGTAAAGTTAAGGATGTACCGCATCGTCTCATCATAGTAAAGCCAACAGTTGCCTGTGCCACCGCAAGTCTGTCCCCAGACCATACAAGAGTAATCTAAACACAGATATCAAAGCATAGCTCATATCATTTAGAAGGTAAGAAGGGAAATGTTTCTCTTAAAAAATAACAATAATTTTAATAATGTGGTAATGTTTGTTGCTTTTTTACTTTAAGCCAGTTAGTCTAGTGTCACAGAGGTCACCCTACTTGTAGCATGGAACTCTTTGAGGGAGCTTAGAGTGTTAGTGGGAGACATAGAAATCAGCAACAATAAGGCACTGACCTATCTTGGAGTGTTTTAACGAAAACATCAGGATTGAGCATGTTAGAAAAACAGCGGCTAAAGCAGAGAAAGTGGTGAAAACTCTAAGCATCCTTATGATTGTTGGAAGGAATTGTTGGAGAGAGCCATTTATAAGAGCATTGAGTTTTTTGATTTTGCCCATTTGATTGGCAAAAGATAGACCGGAATTGGTCCTGTTTGTGTATTTGTTTGTATTGTTTGTTGATGCTATTGTTATTATTGTTTTTGAGTTTTATTGTATAATTGATTTTTACGAATGGTATTTGCTATTGTTGAATTTTTTGTCAGATTGTATTATTGTTATGAATTGTATGACGTTGCTATGCACCTTGCGGTGTTTCTGCAAGAAATAAATGAAATGAAATGAAATAAAATGAGAAATATTGATGGAGAAAGAGGAAGGTGCTTGTGAGCCGTGCGTACTACTGTCACCTTGTACGCTGCAACAATTTGGATAAAGGCGTACAATAGGAAAGTACCAAAATGTGCTGAAAAGAATGCAGAGAAGGATGGCTCTGAGAGTTATCAACGGTTGTAGAATTATTAGCACTAGAGCAGCAGTAATGAGTACAGGCAGGAGTTCTTTCTCTTGAATTTCTTGTGGTGGAGAGGTGAATAAGAAAGAGGAATGAACACAGATATAGGAAGGATATTACTCAATCAGTGGACGGAAGATTTGAGTATCTTGGTGCTTTCATGATGTGCATTATATCACACAGTTGTTAACTGGACATGGAGGCTTCGGCGCATATATTGTGCAGAAAAAGTAATGGTAGAGCACACTTTCTTCCATTGTTCCAGATGGACCCTGGATAGAAGATGGAAGCAAAGAAGAAAATTAAGGACTCTGTTGTTATACTAGTGGAAACTCATGATTATGCTGGAGAGTAGAAGGCTACAATTTACCAGTTTATTAGAAGGGTCTTGAGGCAATAAGAGACAGATTACGAGAGGGGATTTTTTTATACTAGAAGAGTAAACTTTAAAGACGGATAAAAGACAAACGACCGCCTTGAAGTAATGTCCACAGATGATGCCAAAGCGGCCTCGAAAGATAAGAGACGTGGAGTTAAAAGGGTAACTCGTTGAGCTCATTCTATCTTGCTCGAATAGACGGCCAGGAGTCCCTCACGAGAGGGATTAGTGTAAAGCGCAGCTAAATTTAAAGCCAGGCCTGCATTGAAAGATTCCAACTATAGCAAACTAGACTAACATCTTGAGCCTCAATGTAACCTCGTTCCCTCAATGTGTTAAACAATGTCTTCTATTTCTAAAAATAGAAACACAAAACACAATTCTCTTCAAAATATGTTTAATGGTCAGAATGTGTTACATCAACAAACTCATAATCTTCAGTAACATTGAGCTACAACTAAGAGTTATAACAAATGTCACTGAAGATGACGACTTTATCATTGAAACGTGTTTGACTATTAAACGTATTTTTGTGAAAACTGTATTCTATGTTATTATTTTTAGAAATAATTTTTTCTCATGATTCAAGTTTAATTATATTTATGTGTGCTATGTATTGTGCTATGTATTTATGTATTGTCATGTGTGCTATGTTTAAAACTATAAAGAATATCCATCCACTTGATAAAATAATCTTTACAAATTTTAAATTGTAATAGAAAATTAGGGTAGCCATGAGAAACCTGTATACCGTAGGAGCACCATGCTAAAATATGTGTAAGTCTAGCATTAACCCTTCCCCTGCTTTTGACAAATATATCCGTCTTTTTTGCTTTCCGTCCCGGGCTAAAGATGGATATATCTGTTTATTGACTAAATTTTTATGGGATAGAGACGGATATAAATTATCTATCAAGATTACTAAACACTAAAACAATATGTATTTGTTGTTTGTGTAAGCAAGCCAATTAGCTGACCTATAAATATTATTTATTATTTTTACTAACCTTCAAACAGTCCGTTTTTGGCTCAGAATACATCTGACCGCGGTTTCGACACCACAAATGTCATTGTCAAAGAATTCTCACGTCGCAATACCTACATTACACACTTAAAAAACACATTTAAAAAACACACGTAAAACACTTTAAAAAATTCACCATTTCTGGGTCGTTATAACATAAATTTTATTAGGGTTATTAAAACAGGTCTAATGTCGGGCCGACCTTAACATGAACTGCCGATGCGATGTTGAATCACTGTTCAGTCAGCTGTTTTTGGTTTGCCTAACTTGTAGGCGTTTCTAACTTTATGATACTGTCGTATATGGCGTGTGATCCAAATTGCACTTGATCGTTAAGGAGGTTGTCTGGTTCCGTTTTTAATGTTTGGTATATAAAAAACTGCTCTAAAACGTCCATTTTTTTGCCTTTCTTACATTTCTTTAGCACTTGTAGATCTTCCATTATGCCTTTTGTTTTGTGGTTGAAATCCACTAAGTGTTCGGCGTATGTTGACGTTTGATTGAATGTGCGTCTTGGTAAGTGCTCTTTGTATCGGTCCTTGAAAGAGCGGCCTGTCTGTCCGATGTATTCTGAGCCAAAAACGGACTGTTTGAAGGTTAGTAAAAATAATAAATATTATTATTTAACAGTCCAGGAAGTAGGACAATAAACATGAAAAATATTATTTAACCTATAAATATTATTTAACCTATAAATAATGCTCTATTTTAACACTATTCGATAATAATAACACACTATTCGACTAGAACGATGAAGACCAAGCCGTCTTATGGAAAATGCTTGTCAGAGGTTAGATGGGAGACTGCACCTGATGGGAAAGTTCCAAAAGGGGTCTAGAAAGTGCCATGTGTGCTTAGAAGAAATAGCGAAAAGAAACAGTTTATTTCTGCACGACGTGTCTTGAACAGCCATTTATTCACTCGCGGATCTTTGCTTTGAAATCTATCACCTCGAAACCACTACGGTAATAATAAAATAAAAGGACTTGTTTCACTGCATATTTCAAAATTGTAGCCTGTCTTGTGAAATGTAAATATCATAAATAAAATTTTTGATATTGTAACTATGTATGTTGGAGTGTTATTTCATTGTTACTTATAAAGACGCTTTAGTTTTGTATCAGGGCAAACATTCCGGGCGGACTTATTTGAATATTGTTGCGGGCAAAAGACGGATATATCCGTCCACCTTTTTTGTCTATAAAACGTTAAAAAAAATATTTAAGAAAAAAACAAAGTACTTTTGTAACTTATAACCTATTTACAAAAAGGAATATCTAAAATCAAGTTCATATCGCAATGTATGCCTATAAATAATTATGCTCTGCAGCCCAGTTTAATTTAGCCTGGGAAGGGTTAAGATGTCTAAAAACTGTGAAGTAATAAAACAATAGCCTGCTTGCACTATTACAATAGCTTAATTGTGTGTGCAAGATTTGCTGGTACCTTCTTCTATGTACTGCTCTACCTACCATCCATTTTGCTTTGTTGTTGTAATAACAGTTTTCTTTGTTACTTGACTTCTTGTGTTAAAATTGGAGAGGTCGGGTTTTTCAACTGCTAGTTTGTTAAAAAAATCCAGACTAACCGAATTGTCAGCTGTCCGTACTGTTGGGGGTATTGTATTGTGGGGGTTGTCAGTTATGTTCTAATGTAATACAAAAAATATTAACGATTTCATAACATAGTATGCCAATGTAAAAATTTGTTTAAATATTTTATCTACGACCATTGCAATATACACCAATAACGCTATTACAAGTAACATCAGAAAGAGGTACATTACAAACCAAAAGCCAACCCGATTAGGTAATGATATCATTACCTAACAGGAGTCATTTTACATAATAGGCTCTAGACCAATGAGAGCTCGTCATTTGACGGAAGTAGAGTTGTAATAAAAATAACGCTATTCGTACATCAGCTGATTGTACCCATACGTTCCGGATGTTAGTGTGTTATTGTAACTAACCTCAAACGTGAGTTGACGCATTCCGCAAACATGAGGGATAGTGATGAATTTTGTTTAACTCCAGAGGAAATTAATACAAAAGCAAATTCGGCTCTGAACAATTTGTTGCCAGAAAAATCTAAATTTCGTTATGAAAAGGTTTATAACCAGTTTATGGAGTGGAAAACTAGAAATGGTGTTAGTTCGTTTTCCGAGAATGTTTTCATTGCGTATTTTGAGGAATTGGCCCAAGATAAGAAACCTAGTTCGCTTTGGTCTATTTATTCAATGATTAAATCTACAATCAACATCAAACATCAAATAGCCTGTATATTTTTGGTCGTAGATAAAGTAGTGTACGCAACGATTGTATTCAGCCTTTAAGCCACTCGTGAGATATTTAGAACACTCGCTTCGCTCGTGTTCCAACTTACATCTCACTCGTGGCTTAAAGGCCTTCATAATACAATCGTTGCGTTAACTACTATTACTACCATATGTGCCAAATAAAGCATTATTAGCGAATTTCCATAGGAAAAATGAGCTATTGCAGTGACCCTTGTGGAAAGACCTAAGGTCAGGAGTAGTAAATGAGCACCGATCATGGTCCCCAGAACACGTTATGAGGGTGTCATTACAAATTTTATAAATATATATGTATGTTTATATGTGTTCGCACTCTAGCACCCCCATTTTAAGTAAGATTTGCATCAAATTTGGTACACACGTTGGTTGTCTACATCGCTCGGACGTGTTCGTTACCCAAAAAATCCAACCACCGGAAGCACGTTTTTTGACCAGATGTAAATTTTTTTTTTAGATTATTTCTACAAAAATGAACTTTGTTTAGAGTTTTAACTAAAAAAATGGGATATTATTGGGCACATTTAGTTTTTTTTACATGATCTTATAGCTCGCTCGGTTCCCCCTAGAATCAATCAAAACGTAAAATACCACAAAAGTACCCGGTTCAAATTATCTCATGATCCGAGACCCAACGGTTGATTTTGTACTCAACAAGCAAAGCGAAGCAGACCATAGCCCGAGGCCACAAGGCTGAGGGGCAAAATAGTAAAGTGAGTTTTTCCACTGCGAGTGGAACGAAGGAGCGCGTGAGGCTTAGGTGCAAACAAATTCTACTAATATATTTCATACACACAGGCAGCTATTCAGCGCCTTCATGAGTAGATCGCATTCACAAATAGTTGGTTGAAACCCTAAACCATGTAGTCCTAAACTTAATTTTGGAAATTCGCTCAACTCACATCAGCGGTTCAGCTGCGTGGTCGAATTATTATAATTTTAAATTTATCATCTGAAGTCATTAAGATTAATGAGTCATTAATAAGAATGCCTAATACGAGTTTGAGTGTAATAAAACAAGCATAAATAATTTTCAACACATTTCTTGTAGTTGTTTATATTACGTAAATTGTGTACACTTAATACATTCGGCATCCATTTCAACAAAATTAAAAGAAAAGGAAGAAGTAAGCATAAATATAGATTTAATTATTACCTAATATAGAGCCGTATATAACTGGTGCTGGAATATAGGCAAAAGCTGACGCCAATGCTTCCGCAAAGCCAATAGAAATTGATTTGTCATCCTGTGACACGGCCCTGAAACCAAACAGAAAGAATGAATTACGGTCAAACTTAAATAATAATAAATAATAATAATAATAATAAATGTATTTATTTCCTCAATCTGCTACAAATTAATAACAATCATTCTTTTTTTATACATAATTAAACAAAAGTCACCAAAATACAAAAATAACTAAACACATGTCCAAGTTCAAACACTGAAATAAACTTGCCAAGACTGATGTCAACGTAACACTAAATACATAAAAACTAAATAAATATATTATAAGATTTACAAAAACAAAAATAGGAGTATTATACATACAAAAATATAATAAAAACAAAAGAAATATAGTCTTACTTATATTGATCAGTCAAACAAAACTAAAGAACAAAAGAATGTTGGTGTATACAAGATTATCAAAACTATAAACTACAAACTACTTAGAATTTTAAACTATATATGTTTTATACAATCAGAATGAGAAAATTTAGGGCCTTCAAGGCATTTTGCCCATTTGAAGGTTCCTATTTCTTAATATTGTTGTTTTTTAAGAAGCGTTCAGATAGTGAAAGTAAATTACTACTATTTTGAATTATTTTTTCGGCCACTTTAATAAACTTTTAAATCATATTATAATTTATTGAATTCAAACTAATAATTGTTAACTAAAATTTGGTGCTTCCAATGTAAACACTATTCCAAAGAACAATATATCCATAATTAGAAAAAGAAAATAAACTAAACATAATAAATAACAATTGGTAACTCATGAAAGTACAAGTATTGATGGAAAAAATACACAACAAAAGAAAAGCATGTAAAAAAGTTAAATAAAATAAAAACAAAAAATAAATAAAAAAACACATCTGTACTACTTTTGAATGTCAATTAAAGAATCAAGGTTCTCCAATGTAAACAGCCATTTTTTTAGCCTCTTCAAAAATAAGCTAATGCCATGTAATTGCTTGATTTCATTAGGTAATCTATTGAACATTCTAGGCGCCATAAAATTTATGGTTTTAGTATAAAAAGTGTTATTAGGTTTTGGTACTTGGAAATGATTCCTTGTTCTTAATTTTTGATTATATTCTATTGAATTTTGAGGTAAGTTACCACTTTTGCAATAAAAAATTTTTAAAACTTTGTATACAAAAATATATTTAATTGGCAAAATTTTTAAATGTAGAAAAAGAGGACGCGAATGAACAAATTTACTTTTCCCTAAAATTAATCTGATTACATGTTTCTGTTGATAATATATTGTGTTTAAGTAGGTGTCATAAGTACTGCCCCAAAAAATTATTCCATATTCAATTCTGCTCTGTATCAAGGAAAAATACAACATACGCAAGATTCTTTCGTTACATAAACTTCTAAGGAAATAAAAGTACCGTATAACATTGTTAATTTTATTTTTCAAACTAATTGTGTGGATTTTCCAATTAAGCTCACTATCAACATGAATTCCTAGATACTTTATATTTGTGGTTCTGTACACAATAGCACACTTATTTGTCAAACATATGGTTTGAGCTCCAAGACACTCAGAACATCTATAGTAAATTTGTTTATCAAAGTGAACATCCTTCCTGAGACTAAAATTGATATATTTAGTTTTCTCTGCATTTAATAGCATATGATTGGTGGAAAACCACCACTGTATTGCTTCTAAATCATTTTCGATGTTTGATTGTATATCACTCCAATTTGAGTGTGAGTAACAAAGAGCGGTGTCGTCAGCAAAAGAAGTTACATTTCCATGTAGCCTCCCATTACATAAATCATTTATATAAATGATGAATAATATTGCACCCAACACCGACCCTTGGGGTACACCTTGTTTTATTGTGCCTGTGTCACTTAATACAAAATTTATTTTGACACATTGTGTCCTTTCTTTCAAATAACTTTCAAACCATTTATATGCTACACCGCGTATTCCACATTGATATAATTTGTCTAATAAAATGTTGTGATCAACTGTGTCAAAGGCTTTTCTTATGTCTAAGAAAAGACCGCTCACACATTTGCCTTCATTCAAGCCATTATTAACATCTGTCATAAAATTCAAAAGAGCATTCTCTGTATTTATTCCCGATCTAAAACCAAATTGTTTGTTACTAAAAAAATTTGTTTTATCTAAAAACTTAAGTAATTTCTGTTTCATCAGTTTTTCAAAAATCTTTGAAAAACATGAAAGCAAGGATATTGGACGGTAATTATTACTTTTCAATCTAGAACCACTTTTAAATATTGGTATTATTACTGCACTTTGTAACTGCTTTGGAAATACTCCACTACTAAAACTTAAATTTATTATAAATAACAAAACATCAATGATTTTTACAGAAATTTGTTTAACAACGAAAGAACTGATTCCATCCAAACCTGGTGAAGTGTTGTTTTTTAATGATTTTATTATATTTATCAGTTCATGAGGAAGAACCGGTTCGATAAAAATTGATTTTACTTCATATTTTTTTGGAAAATAAGATTTATAGACCATTGAAGATAAATCTATGGGCTGAATAGTATTTAAATCCAGATTTCTTACTATATCCAAAAAGTAGTTATTAAAATAATTTGCTACAGGTAAAGGGTCAACAACAGGCATGTCATTAATTTCTAATGTAATTGATTGATTAACTTGCGTACTTTGGCCAGTTACTTCATTTAATATTCTCCAAGTAGCTTTAGAATTACCATTGCAACTCTCAAATTTTCTTTTATAAAATTCATCTTTTTGTACCTTTATTTCTTTTTTCAATTTATTTCTAAATTCTAAGTAATAATGTTTCAATTTTTCATTTTGAGGATGTTTTTTTACTAATTTAAAAATGTGATTTCTCTTTTTGATTTTTAAACAAATATAGTCATTAATCCATGGTTTCATTAATTTATTACCACTACCTTTCCTTAACTCTACTCTACTTTTTAATAATAAATCGTATAACACATTTAAAAATTGATCAAAAGCTACTGATGCATTCATATTATTGTAAACAACAGACCAGTCAGCTTTATCTAACAGCTGATCGAGTTTATCATAATCAGTTCGGTAGCGAGGGGAGGGGTCAGGAGAAGGGGGCATTGGCTCAACTCCCCCGCCCATTCCACTACACACCTGAACTCTGACCCTTTGCATTGAATGGTCAGTGATTCCCGCATGTATCACAGAAGCTTCTACTATAATCTTATTCTTGTTATAAACTCTTACATAAACATGATCAATACAAGTTTCAGATTGTTCTGTAATTCGTGTTGGTTCTAGTATCAAACTTTCAAAGCCGTTCATTGCCATCTGAGTTCTATAATAATCCACCGATACATTATTACAATCTAAAATATTTATATTAATATCACCGATTACTAAGCAGTTTGAAAATTTTTTAAAAATACTATTTGGATCATTAAAATGATTTTTAATTTCATCTATAAATACATTCGCTGGATTGAAACAAAACCTATAAATAGCGAGCAAATGGAAAATTTCTTTGCCGAAAAAAAAGGAAATCAATATTACGTCCGCAGATTGTAATTGAAATTCAATACACTCAGCATTTTTTATTACATTATTAACATAGACCGCCACCCCTCCCGATCTGTAATTATCATTACATCTAGTAATTAAATTAAAATTTGGTATTTTATAAAAGTCAATTTCACTTGAATCTATCCATATTTCACTCAAAATTATAATGTCTGGAATTGTGTAATTTAAATTTAATTCAGTAATGAAAATATCAAAATTCTGCCTCAAACTCCTTATATTTTGATGAATAACTATAAACCTATCATTCATTGGATGTTATTTTAGATATATCTTTACATTCAATTTAAATACAACAAAGAAGAAAAGACAAAATAAAAAATAAAAACCTCTATTACTTTCATCTATAGAGAGTACATGGTATGTAATTATTGGTAAGGAGAGGAAGACATTAATCTGAATGAATTTACATAACAAAGTAAGAAGTGTAATTTTTTGGCGAGAAAAAATAATAAAACTTAAACTATTGAGTTTTTCTATGGACATAAGACTTACAGTTTATTTAAATCAGCTTGGCAAGTCACCTGAATTACTTTCGATCCTTCTTCTTTTCGTAGGAAGATTTTCCCGCCGCGAACCCACACAAACCTGAAGTCCTTCTCCTTCTTCACCTGTCTCGCCGCCGATAGAAGTCGCCTCCTCGAAGGAGCCAAGGCCTCGTTCACATACACAGGCTCATCCATGGTCATGTTCATGTGTCTCGTGGACAGTTTTCCCTTGACACGACGTTTCTGCATAAACTCCTCCTTGTCCAGTCGCCGCACAAACTTGACGATTATGCCAGGTGGGGAGTTGTTGGGTCCCACTTTATTACCAAGACGATGGCAGGCGTCAATCATTGAGTCCGTAACTGTTAGGTCCATAGCTTTGCCCACTTCCTTGACCACGCTGACGACGTCCTCATTCGGCTGCACTGGAATGCCGTGGATTTCCACGGCATTTGCTCTGGAATATTGTTCCATATCCTCGACGCGCTTTTCTAGGTCAGCTACCTTCTCATTTAGTTTTCTATTCTCAACGAATAACTCATCAATAATTTTGAGACATTTTTCCACAGACAAACTTTGCTCTTTCATAATTTTTGTATTCTCGTCTATTTTTTCAGTTAGAAACTCGTACGATTTATTGAAACTTTTCTCTTGATTTTTTTGACCGTCCGCAATTTCTTGTATTATTTTCATGAGGTCCTCGAGAGTGAGCTTACCTTCTTGAGCCTCGGAGTCGAGTCGTAAACTCTTTCTTCTCGTTACACTACACGGCTGACACCTCCAAGTTAGACCCTCAGCTGTAATACAGTCCAGATCAGCCTTACTCATCTTAAGACAGGTTCCGTGGAACTCCTTTTCACAATCATTACACACTATTTTAAGCTGTTTAGCGGTAATAGATTTCACACATACACCACAATTAGCCATCTCAGTACGTAACAAAGTTAATAACAAAAAAGATTTACAGTGTACTATAAAATAAAAAATAATGCCAAATTTAAACACCGCCAAAAGGAAGCAAAACGCACTGTGTTGATACCAGAGACAGTATTTAGTCAACGCGAAATTAAAGCTCTGTAAACATTAGGCCGGAACACTATCGCTTGACGATCCACCTTATCTGAGCGCTGACTCATCACTTCCAAATTTGGTTGAACACTTTGACAATGTATGCATATAACTGTCTCCATTTAACAAAATTTAGATTTCCTAATAACAAAGTTGATAGGAGAAAAGTTTAGATGTAGGATATCCTAATTATATGGAAGAAGAGACAGTGGGCTAACAGAGAAAGTTTTAGAAGGATAATATGTATGGTTGTGCAATTATAAAGTTTATGTGCAGCTCGGGAGTTAAAGTCAAAATTTGTTTAGTATAATGATTTAATGGTTTTTGAGAAATAAAACAATTTGATTATCCAAGGTAATTGGGACTAGGCTGACCTCGGATAACCAAAAACTCAGATAATACGGTAGGCTGTGAGAAAACCTTAAACGTGCTAGTTCCCGTTTCATTTACGACATTATAGGCTGATTTTGAGCCATACTTAATTCAAAATCTATTTAATTTGGTTTTAAATAAACAAAGAACGTTTGTTAATGTACTCAAATGTAAGAAATTGGATACTGTAAGGTACTGTAAGAAAAAACACAAAAATAACACCTCTGGAGTTTTTTCATTGATTGTTTAGCCTCTTCTATATCTCAATACTGTTGAGATACCCACTTTTCAATTTCCGATCTATTTCGTCTCCAATCCCAGACAGTCACTTCTCCAATACGTAAATCACTTGCCACTTTTCTTATTGAAACGCCTCCATCAAATCGTTTAATTGCTTCCCATTTTTTATGAAACAACACGCTTTCGTTTTCCACTCATAATGACACTCTCATTCACAAAGTTTAACACTGAAACTAAAAACAAAAGAACAAAATACAGTTGCAGGGGGAAGATAAAACTCGTGAGAAAGGATGGTGAGTCCAAAGTACGATTCCGCGAGGAGAGGGGTGTACCACTTGGTCATTCACTACTACCCGTCAGCTAAACGTTACCAAACTATTGTGTTGGGTAAGGAGCGGAAATGTATTCAAGGCAAGTGTCAGTTTTGTTTTGTTTTTCTTCAATCCAACACAAAAGTTTTATTATAAATTCAGTTATTGAGTTAACAGAATTGATTTTGACAAAGGTTTTTTTTTATTTGTTTTGGTTAATACAGAAACTTAGATAATCGAGGTTCTATTTCAAGACTGTGTCCTTGAAGGAGTAACAAAAACTTTGCATTTGAAAATGATGGTGTTGGCAAAACCAAAAGGATTTTTAAGGATTATTTGAAGAGTGTGATCAGATAATTAAAATATTAAGAACATTGAATGTGTACAAACATTTACTTAAACTCAACGCACTATAATTTTAGCCTGTCATAGTGAGAGGTTTTTGTATTAATATTACAAATACAGAGATTTTTTCAAAATTTAGAACTGAGTTCTGAAAGAGTTAAGTTCTACTGACAGGCGTAGTGTGTACCTGAATTGAATTATGGCATTGCCTGCTCGTCCGGTAGCTGCGAAGAAATTGAGGATGCACAGAAGTACGAGAAAAGTCATGAAGCTGTTGAAACAGTTGGTGGGGCAGAACGACTCTGTAGCCATTCCCGACCCTTCGATGCAGCTGCAGTTTGTGTACATCTAAAAATAGTTATTTCACTTAGGTCGGTGAAACATAAATTTTAACATGATTATTTACTTTAAGAATGCACGGTGGATCTGGCTGATAACATATTTAATAACACTGACTCATCCAACTATTTCTTGAGATTAGTAGTACTTGAAAAACAAACCTATTGGAGAGGAACAATTTCATTAGATTATAGGCAAATAGCAAAGAATCACTTGAACTGAGCTTTTAAGCAAAACATCACCTCCTATAAAAGCGAGTGTACGTGTGTACATGAGTAACAAAATGGTATAGTGCAAACGTATTGTTAAATTGTTTGATTTATTTGATAACACGTAACAGCTGTAATACTTCAACAACTATATGAACCATTTTAGGTTATGTTTACGACATTTAGGTTACATTTTGTGTTGTAATTATTATAGAAATAAAAATTTACATTATACATCTAATTAGCTTACAAAATTCAACACAAAAGCCTAGAGTATACTTTAAGGTTATGTTTACAACTTCATTCAAAATGAATGCTCAAAAACCTTACAACCATCGATCAATGTAAATAAAATAATAGAACCATGCGCGTGCGCTAATAACAAGAAGTATTAGACTCTGTACATTTACCCAGTTACACATCTCGGGGGCTCTTGTGCTATTGGTTGCAAACCGCTACTAACCTGACTAAAAACATCAGTACTCCTGGCTGGTAGTTAAAGCAGAGGTATGTGTTCCGATTTTACATCTGAGATCTCTTTTAACATATTATAATTACCTTGACATGTTAATAAAGCATATAATCGATCTCATTTAAAATACCAAAGTATTACATCAAAATAGAAAAAATGTGTAAAAGGCTACATTTACATATAAAAAATACTTTAAAATGTGCGATTGTCTCCAGAAAAACGAACATAAATAATGTAATTAAATTTAAAATGATTTTTGTAACCGTTTCAAGGGTGGGTGAATATCTACCAAAAGGATGAATCACAATAGAAAGTGGTGTGGGAAAATGTTTTTTCTCTCCACTTATGCTCTTCACCCCGCACCCCTTGCCAATCATGCCAGGGTAAGGCCAAGTGCCAGCATTCGCAGCAGGATCTGTATATTATAAAGTTTGTTATCTGTAGGAGCAAGTGGTATCTTCTACAGAACGAAGTAATCAAAAAGGATTTAAAAAAATATAGTTAGTTATCAATAAATTAAACCTATTGTACCTATGTACCTATACAATACCTGCTTTTTTGTCTTATCCAATCCTAAAATCACTTTGTGACTACCACGGTTTCGGGTAACCTAAGTACCCATCTTCAGATCACAGAAATAAATAAAAATAATTCCCTTCATGAGGTCGCCAAATACATTAAAGTCAATACACAAAACAAAAATCACAAAAACACATCACGAAACACATTTCAAAAAACACTTTTTTTTAAAAACTCATTTAAAACATAGATTAGGCCTAATCATGCTAACCGGTCATGGTAAAACGTTTAACACGACTGCCATGGCGAGGTTTGGAGTCCCTTCCCTTTGCCTTAGTCCTTATTACTTTGGTTGAGAAGCGTTACAACCCTACAATTTTATCATCGTGTCGAACACAATATTCGCCGGGAAGGAAACCTTGTCGTTTAATAGGTGTTTATTACTCGCCATGGCAGTCGTGTTAAACGTTTTACCATGACCAGCTAGTGTGATTAGGCCTAATCTATGTTTTTAATTTCTTTTTTTTAAAGTGTTTTAATGTGTTTCGTGATGTGCTTTTGTGATTTTTGTTATGTGTATTGACGACCTCATGAAGGGAATTTTTTTTTATTACATCATATTTGGAAGGTTTTGTTAGAGGTAGAATTATGTTGGTATGGTGCAGCAGTTGAGTTGTCGCACAGGTGAAATTTAAAGTAGACCAACAACCAAGCCATATGAATAAAACTGTGAGGGGACTGAGGTTTATAGAGGGGAATAATTTGAAACAAAATCTTTTGGAAAGCTTCTTAGGCGAGACAAGAGTCTTGAGAGACCGGAGCCTTCGGGGTGAAGACACTAGCATGGGCGTCCAGGTGAGATAAGAAGGGTATGTTAGCAAGGGGGGCGTAGAGACAAAGGAGCTGATCTGAGCATAGGCAGAATAAGGTCGGGGCACAATTTGTGAATACTGGAAAACGAATGTTTTATAAATATTTTTATTTTTTGTTGAATACTGTTCGCAGTAATGTTTTTCATCTCTATTTATTTACCCCTACAACTGCCCATGTTAATGTTTTGCAACGCCAAGTCATTTCGGTGCGTGTGCAAGCATATTTTCAAAAATTCACCAAATATAGTAATTGTATACCAATACAAAAGTGTTCAGTATCTTTTATGTAGAGAAAGGTTCAAAGAATTCATATAAAAAATTTATTAATGTAAAATTGTAAAAGTTATTAGCTCAAAAAACAAAAAATGTTCAGAAACGAAAGGAAAATGTTCAACTTTAGACCTATATAACAAGTAGTAAATATTTTTTGTAATTTTTTCGTAAGCGTAAAAAAGTTTTCATAATTTAGTTCTAAATAGAACTGTATAAAAACATTTATCAATTTCAAATTTCTTATTTTGAAAACACCAGTTTTTAGTTTTCATTTACACGACTGCTAACAAATCTAGGCCTAGTTTCAAACGTAATTTAGGAATATTTGCTTTACCCAAAAATGAAATATTATTATAACAAAGTGTGGAGAATAAATTAAAGAATTAAACTGTATACTTGTAAATTATCTTTTCCTAAAAGTGTTTGACTTAGAATTATTTGAATAACAAAAGAGAGAAAAATGTAGAAATCTCTCGCCCAAGGAAGCCATTCAGAATGGGCGCGCAAACTCCTATGTCTACCCATGTTATAAAATGCCGTTAGGGTTCATATTCAAACCTCAGATGAGACTGTATTAGCAGTCACTTTCCCACGGTCCTACACAATAAACTGTTCAAATATAGCATATTTGGTTTACAGGGAAAGTTAGCTTGAAGCATTATGTTTACAAAGATACCAAAATATCTCTAAAAAACTATTGTGGTCACACAGATATCACGTGTAATAAATAAAGCTGTTTATTGGTTGGAAAACTGACCAATTGCAAGGGTCTACAAAACGGCCCACAGCTTTAGAACTATTTGTCCGATTTTTGATTGGATGGCAGTATTGGATAGGGGAAATTGTGAAGAATCCAACGTTATCTAGCTTTACTTTAGAAGAAGTACTGGGCGGGTTTTAGAGAGAAAGGAAAGATGCGTTACTTTGTCGTGTTTTGTGACGAAATCCGGTGAATTGACGGGCGCCGAGTTTGTTGAAGAAAACTAATAAACTGCAACGATGATTACGTATGTAAATATACGTTTTAGAAAAAACTTGTAATTACAAAAATTAAAGTTTAGATCATTACCTTTCCAATGGTTTTTGATTTATTGCGATTGAATAATTTTTAGTGGGTGAAATATTCATTACAAGTAGAGTTGTCAAAATTGACCGTTTTCACGTGCGACGCCCCCACGACCACTCAAATTGAGTAGTCTGACAGGTGCAGAGTTAAACGACGCATGTTTCACCTTTTTATTCAGGCATTGTCAAATTGGTAATAATTCATGTGAAATGATTGCATTTAATTTAATGCACGTCAAGAAATCATAGAACACTTAGCAACACAAACATGTGGGTTGTAAATATGTTGGAAGGCCGCATGTTTTAAAGATGGTCACGCACATGCACATGGGAACTTTCTTGTATCAGCACATTAAATTGATTTTTATTAAATTTGGGTTTGAGTTAGAACCAGTTTTTTGTTGGGACAAACTTATTACGAGAATTATTCATTTGAACAGAATCCATATTTGGGGAGTGTAAATTTGAACTCAGTTTTGCCCATAGTGTAAGGCATAAGATCTAGATAAATGGTTATTTTTATTATTGCACAGTGTTAAATTTGATGTACGTAGATTGTTTGAATAAAATGAATGTGTATAAATCCTTGGCAATCGGCATCGGCAATCGGCATGTTGATAATCCTATCAGTAAAATAAGAGCCAAGTGAGTTGAGGTTGATAACACCCTACATAACAACTAGATGGTACTTGAAGCTGATATAACATTTTTGGGTTAAAGACTTGACGGCAATTTTTTCACCACAAAGCAGTTTTGTTGTAATAAATGTTCTTGTTGCAGTTTTTGTCTAAACAGTTCCAACACAATCCTTATATATTATTTCTCAAAGGGTTTTTTTTTTTTTTGTCGCCAAGCGAGCATTCGATACTGTTGATCATAGAATCCTACTAGATAAATTATACAACAGTAAGAGGCGTTTGTTTAACTTTAATTGGCAGTTATCTTCAGCACAGGAATCAGCTGGTTAAGGTGAATGGTAAAAAAATTGATTCAAGAATAGTAGATGTTGGTGTTCCACAGGGCTCCATTTTAAGACCTTTGCTATTTTTACTATACATTAATGATCTCTTGGTTTTGCACCACCAGGAGCTAATATTTTATGCTGATGATACTGCAGTAACGATGAACAGCAGATCATGGGAGGAACTATCAAATGCTATGTCTTATAAATTGGATACTATATACTCTTGGTTATATCAAAACAAATTAATTCTTAACATTAACAAGTCCTCTTATATTGCTTTTGGTAATTATGCTGACTCTGTCCCTAAAAGAAATTAAATGGATATTGTAATAAATGGAAATAATTTAAAGAGAACCTCAAACTGTAAATACCTGGGAATTACTTACGACTCAAATGTTAAATGGGAAGTTCAAATTGGAAATATAGTAAAAAAAAGCACAGTTTTTGGTCTATGCTTTCTATAGATTAAAACAAATGTTAACAAAAAATCAGTTATTACTTATATACATTGGACTCTTTCATAGTATAGCTGTATATGGAATAATCGGTTGGAGTGGACTATACAATACAGCATTAGACCCATTAGCAAGACTTCAAAAAAGGCTATTCAATATCATTGGAATCATCAATCAAGAAAGGAATAAACCATTAGATATAAAACAAGTGTTTGTTGTTAAAGCTATAACACAGCTACCAAGATCTTAAAAGTAGATTCTTAAACAATTCAATAAATACAGTATTAGGTTTAAGAATATTTCTCTAGCAAAACAACAACAATATACTATACAACGAAGTAATTCAATGAACTACCAAATGAGTTAAAATCGCTAACTTATAGTGAAAATGGTAAAAAAAAGAAAATTAAGAAGAAAATAATTGAATTTAGTATAGAGTAAACAAATTGAATGTATAGGAAAGAAAGCTTTCTTTTTTTGTAATGAATTAAATTAATTGACAAGTGTGAAAATCTAGGTACATTTTATAAGAACAATATACACCAATTTCAAATAAAAACTATTATAAATTAGTATTGTTATATTATATTATATACTATTATTGTACTATCATATTAGAATTGGGGAAGGTATTTCTAGCACAATTTAATTTCTTTTTTTTATCTTTAAATATAGGGACCAACCTACACTCGATTCCACATTCACCGTGCAGTACAGGTCTTACGGGAGAATAGACATGCTACTACCATTACAAGGAACATCACATTCATTGTCATTCAGGTTGCGTCAACTGACCGAGCATTGCATGGGAGTTGATGTTTTTTAGTTGGCTAGTATAGATGAGACTGTCGTATGGATAACATGGCTTGTGGGCGCTCTGTACTGCACGGTAAACGTGGAATCCAGTGTATGTACGGGCATTTATGTATTAATAGTAAAGGAATTTTTGGTAAATTCATTCATTCATTCATATCTCCCTCAATCCTTGATCAAAGTTAATTATTCAAGCATCATTTTAAAGCTTATAAGTACTCCTAACTTGCGAAATATTTGCACGCGTCAACTAGTAATAAGTTAAATTTTAACACGTCAATAACTTATAACACAACTTACCTTTGTACCATTAATGACTGATGTATCCGTGCAACCAGCGTGACAAGGGGAATAGAAGGTTATACTTTTATCAAGCGAACAAATAGGTTCATATTTGACTGTAGGCCCACAGTTGCAGTTTGCGTTACAATCTGCCAATAGGTTCCAACTAAAGTTGAGCATATTTCAAATTAAATGTTCAAATCAGTTTAGACTAAAATCATTGACACTTAAAGATTTTATCAAATGTGTAAGGCTAAGTAACAATATTAGATTACAAAATATAGTTGAAAAATTAGGTTATAGTACATAGGTTTATATAGTAATTCATAATATTTACTCATTATGCTCAAAATAGTAATTTTTTCAATGCACTAGACACTGCACACTAGAAACACCTGCCGAGATGCTACGGAGCATTAAGAATGGCTACTACAAACGCCTAGCTCAACGCCAAACTACTGAAGGGAAACAGTTTGAGCAATTATTGTAAAAAAGGTAAGCTGTTGTGAAAGTGTATTGGTAATTGTTATTTTTAACATGTAGTAAAAATTTATAATTTGAAATAGAAATTGTTCCTCATCCTCCTCATAGATCTTTCCCACTGAAGGTGATAAAAGCTTCCCACTGAAGTTTCCCACTCACAATTCACAAAAACTGGTCCTACTAATAGTGTGGACTGTCAGAGTTTTGCTTTTAAAGCTAATGCCAATAAGTAAAACTCAGTGGTTTTCAAAAAGTCCAATATTGTTAATATTAATATTAAGCCCAATATTAAACGGCCGTTATTTTGTGAACCTTTTGACGTCTGATTTGAGGCACTGTGTTCTCCTAAAATTAAACTTTAATTTGATGTACAGCTCGACCTATACTCCTATTTAACATTTTAATCCTACTCTCTTCGGCCGTCCCCCTAAGTCGATAAAAACATTGTAATTGCTTCAAAATTTTGTTTTTTTGGCAGAGAAACAATGTACCAAATTTTGTTATGTAATCTGCAATGGTTACAAAAATATCACTCACTTTTGAGACACCCTGTATATGGGACATAAAATGTATATATTTAAGGAATCGTAAGTTGATTGTTAAGATTATTTCAGTTTATTGACGAAGTGATTATTGAGTTAAAATATGTTAGGACAAATAAAAATGTTTAAAAACTACTGTTTTATGTAAAAACTGCATGTAACCTGACAAAAAATATTCAATCTTTATTAAATCATCATCAGAAGATTATTGGCTATGACGTTTTGGTTTTTCTATAGGTAAGAAAGAAGCTTGTCAATGTTTTTATAAACAGTAGCAGTAGTGTATTTAGTTCAAGGCCGTAGCCAGGGGGGGGTCAAAACCCCCACCGAAACCCTATGTGGATTTAAAAGCTTGTATGGTGTTTTACGTTTTGATTGATTTTGGAGGAACTAGATGAGGTCGTTTAGGGGGTTGGTGTGCGAAGCACACAATGCTCTAGAAAATTCTGCCAATACGGGGGTTGGCGTGTGAAGCTCGCGATGCATTGTCTATTGAAAATACTCCCAATATGGGGATTGGCGTGCGAGGTGCAATACATTGTGTATTGAAAATACTCACCAATATGGGGTTGGCGTGCAATGCACTATGCGTCGGCCGCTTCTCATACTGTTCAGTGTCAAGCTCACATGTGCATCCCTAGCAGTGAACGTGTTAAAAGGGTTTAAATTCAAATCCCGGTCCTAACCTGATCCCCCCCTCCCCCCAAAAGTTTTCCTGGCTACAACCTTTGTGTAGTTTGGATTATAATTGGAGTAGAGTTCCCGACAATATAGTGTAAAATGGAGTGGAGGAAAGTCATTACATTGGGCAACGCCCACTTTTGTTGGGAGTTTTTTTTTTGTTCCTAACCTAAGCCACGCCCACTTTTTTGGGGTCCTAACCTAACCTAATCCCATCTTTTTGGGGATTTTGGGGGTTTTTCGGTTCCTAACCTGAGCCCACCTTTTTTGAAGATTTTTAATTTTTGGGGCGATTTTGGGGAATTTTGGGCCGCCATCTTTTTTTTTGGCAGCCATCTTGTTTTGTAATAATTAATATTTAATTTAATTTAACTATTTGCTTGGAAAAAAGTTTGGATGTCTCCGAGAGTCAAACCAGGTTCCTCCTTATCCCGAGTCCACAACTCTTCTTTCTTTGTTGAATCCTGTTACGAAAAAATGGAATGAGTAAATATATTTGTTATTCAAACGCAACAATTTTGAAACAGTTAAGTTGCACTTGTAAGCACAATTAGGTAATATCACAGTAGTATAAAATATATCCCATGTGATATATAGAAGTGATATTATTAGGGGAAATATAAAAAAATCATGAAATCACATTCGTACATAACATTATATTTACAAAATTTCGACGGTAGCGCTTTCTAGTAGAGAATCTTTGAACTATCACCCCGTTTGACGGTAGCGCTTTCTAGTAGAGAATCTTTGAACTATCACCCCGTTTGACGGTAGCGCTTTCTAGTAGAGAATCAGCGAATTTATTAGACAGTACAACGGATGCAATTCTGCCAACTCGGCATAATTACCCATGTTAACATAAATTTTTGCTGATTCGTGTGGAATGTGTAAGTCTACATCTTAAGTTTGGCTATGTAATTACGTATATCATACACAAGGGTGTGGCAGAGCCTAAGATTAGGTTAGCCAAAGTTTCGTTCGGCTGGACTCGGGAGAGCCTTACGTTGTACGTTCGGGTAAGTAATTAAAATAATTGAAGTTGTAACATAACCCCAAACTATAATATACACAGGGTTTGTTTAAATATTACAGATGATGGGTGAAATCCATTGTTATATTAAATGTTACTCGCGCACGAACGTATGTACTTGATTTCCTTAAGTAAACACTTGTATAATTATGCCTTATATATCCATAAGTTAACACTTGTATGTTTATGTTATATAGGTAATAGATGTAATAAATCAGATTAAAGATATAACTAAATCATTTATTTAAATGCACATACTGATTCACACTCACATACACACATAATATTAATATTTTCATTGTTCTAGTTTATAGGGCGAACCAACAGTCGCTATCGGATCGTCAGCCTCCACGTTGAACGGCGTGTAGACTGCTGTAATCCTTTGACCCCCTTGTATGCTCTCCTTCTCAACCCTAAGCGGTACCACGGCTAACGGTTTCCCCTCGGCGTTGACGATGTGAAGTCGTCCTTCTGGGTCGAAATAACTAATACGACCTCTGCCTCTTCCGACACAATTGCATAGGTACATGATGTTAAGTTTTTCGATGTCGGCTATGTTATTGCTTGTCATGTTGGTTCCGCTACAACACAAGAAAAGTAATGGTTAGACGGGAAGTCATTATTTTAACTGATGTATACACGCGTAACACGTACTCGTACATTTATGATGGCCACGATGATCAAAAGGAGTGTGGCATGTTTCACAAAAATTACTGCATGCAAAGGTTGCGATTAAACTAGTTATTACGTTGTAGTGACTGTCTTTAAAATTAAATTTAGTTTGTAGTGCTGATTTGCTACGTTGAAATAAATTTCACGGGATCCAGAGTATACATTACTCTGAATAATACCACCAAAAAACTTCCATAAAATATGGCTGCTAATTTCAGTAGTCGGTTTAAAAACAACATACCCCAGCTGTTTGTTTTAAAAATTTAAGCTAGTCAGTTCAAAACCTAAATAGACCATAAAGGCTAAAGTTTTTAACATAAGACTCCAAAGTCGATACAATGCATGTAGCAGACAATTAAATATATAAAGTTTAAAATATAAACGTTTAAAAATTTTAAATATATAAAGTTTAAAATGTAAAAGTTTATAAAAAAATTTAATATATGGACCAATTAATGTTAAAACACAAATAAAACTAAAAGTTTATAAATAATATTTAAACAACTAAGCACAAATTATGAACACTTATAAATGACAGAGAGAAAATTATTATATATGTTTACTCACCAGCAGCACAAATAAGATAGAGCTTTGCAGTGTTCGCTGGATCGAATTCTGCTAACGTATTCTTACACAGTAAGTATTGAATGAAGTGTAGTATTTCTCCGTGAACAAACTTAGCACGACCACTATCGGAATAAATGTTTTAACTGTACGCTTTGAATAGCTGCCTGCGTGTACACCTAATTGTAACCATTGCGTGAGTTTACAAAATTAAGTTTATACGATTTCAACAGACTATTTGGGAAATTAGTCTACTCACGGAAGCGCTGAAAAGCTGCCTGCGTTGAGCAAATTTTATATTAATAAACGTATACAGGGAATCTGTCTACACACGAAGGCGCTGAATAGGTCGCCTGCGTGTACGAAATATATTTTAGAATTCGTTTGCACCCAAGTCTCCGTTAAAAACATTAAAATTCCCGTTTTTTTAGAAATTTTGTTGCAAAATTTGGGAGAGGGTGACTCCGAGGTTGAGTTAGACCGAATACAACTTGTTTTTATTTTTAGAAACATTACGTTATATTTTGATCAGTTATGTAATTATGTATATCATACGCATGGGTTACGGCAGAGCCTAAGGTTAGGTTAGCCAAAATTTTAGTTCAGCCGAGTACGGTTCGGTTGAACTCGGACAGAGCCTTACGTTCGGAAAAGACCGGTTTTCCCTACATTATAAAACATTTTATAAAGATAATTCAGGGTACAGCGAAGCCTAAAGTTAAGTTCGGTCAAGTCCAGCGTTTTGGTTCGGGTAAGACCGGTAGAAATAGTGTATATCATACGCATGGGTTGCGGCAGCGCCTATAGTTAACCTAAGTGCGGCTTGCATGGGTTGCGGGAGAGCCTAAGGTTGGCAAAAGTCTTAATTTTTACTAAGTACGGTTCGGTTGAACTCGGACAGAACCTTATGTTCGGGTTAGCTCGGTTTTCCATACATTATAAAACATTTTATAAAGATAATTCAGGGTACAGTGAAGCCTAAGTTCGGTCAAGTCCGGCATTTAGTTTGGGTAAGACCGATAGAAATATACTACAAGGGGTTGCGGCAGCGCCTATGGTTAGCCTAAGTTTTATTTCACCTAAGTGCGGTTTGCAATGATGCGGGAGAGCCTTACGTTCGGTACAGCAAAGCCATAATTTTGACTAAGTGCGAATCGGCTGGACTCGGGAACGATCAGTAATGTTTGGGATTATATCATGTATTTTATATTATATTACAAGGGTACAGCAAAGCCTACGCTCGGTCAAGTCCGGGTAAGACCGGTAGAAATATATTACAAGGGTACAGCAAAGCCTACGCTCGGTCAAGTCCGGGTAAGACCGGTAGAAATATATTACAAGGGTACAGCAAAGCCTAAGCTCGGTCAAGTCCGGGTTTTGGTCCGGGTAAGACCGGTAAAAACATATTACAAGGGTACAGCAAAGCCTACGCTCGGTCAAGTCCGGGTAAGACCGGTAGAAATATATTACAAGGGTACAGCGAAGCCTAAGGATGTCAGAAAAGATCGGTTTGCGAGTCTTAATTTTGACTAAGTGCGATTCGGATTTACTCGGCAACGATCAGTAATGTTCGGGTTTATATAATGTATTTTATATTATATTACAAGGGTACAACAAAGCCTACGCTCGGTCAAATCTGGTTAAGATCGGTAGAAACAGTTATACAATGTATTTTACACTATATCTCAAAGACACTATAACACTCTTATCTGATACAATGTTGATGACGAATGTTAAACTTATATACTCAACTAAACAGATACTAATTAAGAGAAACAGCTGTGGCCTAATTGGTAGCATTGTGGACTCGGGATATGGAGGAACCCGGTTCGACTCTCGGAGACATCCAAACTTTTTTCAAAGCAAATAATTAAATATTAATTACTACAAAACAAGATGGCTGCCAAAAAAATTATGGCGGCCCAAAATTCCCCAAAATTCCAAAATCTTCGAAAAAGGTAGGCTCAGGTTAGGAACCAAAAAACCCCCAAAAATGTGGGCTTAGGTTAGGTTATGAGCCCAAAAAAAAGTGGGCGTGGCTTAGGTTTGGAACCAAAAAAATTAAAAAAAAAGTGGGCGTGGTCCAAGGACAATGACCTTCCCCACTCTCCATTTTACGTTATATCGTCGGTAACTCTACTAATTGGGAACCAACTAAAGATGAGCATATTTAAAATTTAATTAAATTGTTTTTAATACAAATCATTCTAGTGCTGTAAAAGAGTGTTTTTTTTTTTTATATAGGAAATTCAATTGATTATGCAAACTGGTGTTTAAAAGGTGAATTATTTTATTTCATGTTTTTTCAAA
>JAGFPH010000335.1:263596-283484 GCA_018207615.1 Philaenus spumarius | reverse complement strand
TTTACCTGTTATAAGACTGGCCTCGGAAGATGTAGTTCTAAACTGTGTCTCAATGTATTTAGGCATAAACGTCCAATAGGCCATTAATCCAAAAACATAGAACACCGAGCTCATTACGTTCAACATAAGGATGCGATTACCAAGCAAGCGCTTTACCGCTTCGTTGAAACCTGCAATTTAAGGAAAATGTCCTTCAGTTATGGAAACAAACAACTATAATTATAAATACATATCTGTGAGTGTTATAAGTTACATCTACAATTAAAAGCTTCGTCCGTGATAACAACAAGAATATTATCCGTGTTTTACATTTCTTCCTTACCTTTATTAATAGCTGACAAGAGAACCCTGGCTTTGCTTGGAGTTTTTGTAGGCAAATTTTTTAATTCAAATTATTTAAAATATGTTGCATTTGAAATTTAAAAGTGTTGCTGAATTTCATGATACATATCTTTTGTCTGGGTCCCTTTTCTTAGTGTTGTTGCTATTTTTTTTTTAAGATTCTATTAATTATTTCTGGTTTATATCCGTTTACTGAAGCTATTCATTTTATTGGATTCAATTCTGATGTGTAATCGTGAGGTGTCATTGGTATATTCCTTAGTCTGTGTATCATATGGTTAAAAGCTGACATTTTATGTTTTAATAATTTGAAGACCATGAAAGTGAAATACAGTAATTTATGTTAAAAATATGTTCAGTGTTATTAGTATGAACAATGTAGTGATGTAACAACAAGACTTTGAAAATAGCCCTGTGAGGCTGAAACTGCGGTCAGTTTAGAATTGACGAAAACAGCACCACCGAGGGTAATGCAAAATTAATGTATTTAATTAAATAAGTGATCCAGGTGGTAGGATTCAAAATTAATACATATTTCTATTCTATTCTACTGTAGTAGTAGGTACTGGTCAAATGTATATAGGCCTACAGTAGAGTCCAGGTAATTTGAGTCTCGATAATACGAGGTTCCATGTAATTCGAGCCACAAATAGCATTGAATGTGACCATGCATTGTGACACATTCTTCCTGCTTGAAGGATACCGATCTTCAAATTTTTGTTTTCCAATGAATCTGTCAAGAGCGTTTGTACAATAAGTCGCCGGTATAAATGCTTAACATTTTTTATAATGCCCTGATCCATTGGCTGTACAACTAAAGTCATGTTTGGGGGAAAAAAAATAACCGCAACGTGTTCATATAAGTGGGATAGCGTTATGCGCAGTACAAGTGTGAATAAACAATATGATTGTTCTGTTCTGTTAACAAAAGGTTTTGTCGAGAATTAACAACAGACAGAGATTGGGCAGAGCATCAATGACAAACTACAGTATCGGTACCTAGAGAATTCTCGGAAGGCAAAATTCTTGGAAACCGGTACCGCATATAGAATTACAATACGTGTACAAACACGTAAGTCCTGTCCCCTATGTCCAGCCCCCTTTCTACCAGACAGTGGCAGTGACCTATTTATCCAGCAATCCCTTTCACAGCACAAGATTTATTTTTAGTGTTGAAAAAAACTTCGAATTAAAGAAGTTGACTTTGAATTATCCATAATATTTTTACATTGATATCATATAAACTTCAAGGGACCGAACCGAAACTTCGAATTAACGGTAATTTCGAATTAAAAACGTTCAAATTATCCAAGTTCTACTGTATATACGAAAATAACATCGAAACAAACTTTTCCCGGCACTGCCGTATCCCCCTGGCGTGACATCACAGCTCATAAACATTGTAGTGTATTTAAACAAAAAAACTATTAATGATTTATTTAATAAGTAAGTTTCTATTTTTTACTGTGTATAAAATTATTTTTTTACCTCAGTGTTCAATACAAAATAGTGTATATTTAATAAAACTTTAATTTTTTCAGGATACGAAGACTATAAATAGTAGTTTTATCTTAACCTCTACATATTCCGTGTATTTCGAGTTTTTCACAATCCGAGGTACTCTCGGTCCCATTCAACTCGAAATATCGGGATTCTGCTGTATCTTGAAGGAAATTGTTGACACTTCTGCACAACAAACTGGCCTGCACCAAGGTATAAATGTGAATAACATCTTAGTCCATTATTGTGACCTACTCGTCTTCTTTAACCTTTCTTTTTCTTCTATTTTACATATTATATCTATTTCTTAAATCTAAGTGAACATAATTTAATGATATATGATATATTTAATGATATTATTATTTACAAAATATAATGTATTTTTAAACATATACATTGGTATTTATAAAACTATACATGAACAGGTCGAATGTGATATGTTATTTCACGGATCCTTTCAAGATTTCAGTATCATAACAAAATCTTTAATAGTTATGTTTCGTTGAGAATTATTATTTTGTAATATTATTAATTTAGTGAAAGTTGAAAAAATGGTTTAAAAATAGAAATTCTTTTTAATGATAAATAACAGACCTTTTATGGATATTGTAGCTCGCTGTTTGGTTTTCAGTCTATCGAATGCTACTTTGTCACGTTTTGCAGCTCGCGGCAACTGTCGTGGGAACAATGCGACTACGAAAGCCAGTAAAATACTCATTATGCCAAACGGTATCCAACCTGAAATAACACACAGATTCAGTTTGATATTGCAAATCTTTTAGTCAGAGTTTCATCACATTTGCCTTACAAAAACATATTTCTTAGAGCAAACTACCTATATTTATAGAGGGTTAAGTAATAGAAAATAGAAGTAAAACACTTATGAGATTTATCGTCCATCACAGTCAAATGTTTGTAAAACTGAAGGTAAACTGATATTTGGTATCACAGTAATGGCATTTACTTGTTTGTTAATCTTTAATTTTAAGAAATTTTTCATTTTTTAGTACATTGTTTTCTTTTTAAGAATTGAACCCATTTAAAAATTACAATTTCAAATTAGGCCCACCAATGGTTGAGTTTAAGGAAAATGTTAAAACATAAAAGCATTTTATACTTATTAACTTGTATGGAAAAAATATAATAATTAGGTATTGCTTACTTTCAAAGTTAACGTTAGTGAATAAAAAAAATTACCAAGGTCAAGAATTACTTTAGGTTTAGACTTTTTGAATATCACTAATAGTTTCAGAGTAAATAAATCTCCCTTTTTATTACAATACTGATTTTGATTTAATATTCAACAAAATTAGTTATGCCATTTCTTATACAGATTAATTTTAAATACGTGAAACTGTAGCCAGGATGGACATGCACGGCCTCGAGCCACGCTCAGTCCACCAACCACCAACACCGTTCTCAACCATATATACTCCCCCAGCAATATTCTAACATACTGTTTAATAATTTCATTACTTACCATACCACCATGCCCCTATCCATCTAGGATCTGAAGAAGTAATTCTAGGTGTTAAGGAAGGATCAATGTACAACTCTAATGCATATGAAGCGAGAATATTTCCCACCGTAGGGCCAAGCATTCTTAAACATACAGATATTGCTGAAATATAAAAAGATTCTATGAACAACAAATACAAGTATTTTGAGTGTATATATATAACATTCAACTTTTTATTCTTTTATGATATTTATATTTTTATTTTAAGTTTTGTGCAATTCGAATATTTTTGAATGGCCCCATCAGCCACGAATTACCCAGAGTCAACTGTATTATAAATTTGTATAACCCTTAAAATACTAACATTTTTTACTCTTAAATATTTTTCCAAATCTTGTCCAGCTTTAGGAAGTTTGTACTGTAACCATTGGAAGTTAACACACATTGTTCTTACCAAGCAACCATGCCACTTTATTCTTGCGAACATTATCGTCCAAATATGCCACTCCAAGTGTCCAATACATACAGCTGCTGACTCCCATTAATAAATTAGATACTACCAGGATGGACGCTGATATCATTGAATGATCGTTGCCCTCAGAACAATCCTCTTCTTCAAGGGATCCTATTCCACATATTGAAGAACTTTCCGCTGAAACAAGAAAAAGGAATATTATTTTATTTTTATTTTATTCATCGACCTCACAATTGAGGATGAAGCATGTTTACACAATAAAAATACATTAAAATGACACATGTTTCACAAATTCTTACAACTTTATATTCCATTAATACAATACATGCAATTCAATTACTTCAAATAATTCAAGTCAACAATTTCAATTAAATTTATAACTGAACTGTCTCACCTAAACATCAAAAACTCAGACAGAATAGAACTTGTTACAAGCAAGGTACTCCAACAATTGCTGCAAACAATATTATTGTGAAAAAGAGTCATCTTGTAATTAGTTTCAACTTTTGCCTTAGTTCCTTTTGAAATTTGAACAGTTTAGATTGTGGTTCCTAATTTAGCTATTTGTGGTTAGAAACTATCTTAAAATACTAAGAAGAAGCGATGAACTTGCACAGGGTTCATACAGAATTTTCAGAATTAATTTCCCAAAATATTTTTTTTCTCAACTTTCCCGCCCAACTCAAAGCATATTTTGAAAATATTTTACAGCACTTGTATTGCATTTTAGTAACACAAATTCTGTTGCAAACATTTAGCCTTCTCCTCTGCATCAGTACAGTGTCCTCAATCTTGGAATGTGTCCCGAGAGGAGAGAAAAAGAGGGGCCCCCACCCTCTGTTTGTTGTGCTGACATTACAAGTAAAACCGCAATAAAAATATATAAACCTCTGTTGCTTCACTATATAATGTATGTTTGTCACTGTGGAGAAAGAGTCATATGAAAGAGATAGACACAATTATCTCAGCAAACGGAATTTGTAAAAATGAGTTGGTTTATTTATAAATATATACAAGGTGTCACGAAAAACCTAACATGACATACAGGGCCATTAAAACAAATGAAAATATTCAGTTATTTTTTTCGAAATCGTTAGTTTAGTCACAATGTTTTTTACAAAATTATCAAACGTTAGAATAGCAACAACAGGTAACTGCACCCAACTGTAGCAGGCCTAATGTATTTTCAGCAGCAATCTTATATTTATTGGAAACGGTTGGCAAATAAAATGTTACAATTACTTACTGTATACAGAATTTTACCACTGTTATTAATGAAATGCAAATTCAATGGCTCAAATTAAGGCTTGATAATTAATGTACTCTCGTCACAGGAATTACCTTCCTCCTGACCAAACAAAGGCTCGTACAGAAAATAGTTTCAAATAGTTAATTCAACTAATTACCTACAACTTTCTCGCAAAAGTTTTCATTTTGCCTGAATATAGAAATGTTTCTTGCTTTGAATATTTGTTATCATCACTTTTTATTTTGACAATTTTATTGCATAAAAACTTTGCACAATTTTTCATCACAATTATAACTTTTCATAAATTTTTTTATAAAACAAAACCTTATTTATATTTGCCATAGTTTCCTCTAAAAGGTTGAACACTTTTTTTATACAAATATTGTATGCAAGTAGGTAAAATTATAAGATTATTATAAGAGTTGTAACTTTCTCAGTTTTAAATGTAAATTGTGAACCTAGTTTTCATGGAATCGGTAGTACCGCCAAGGCAGGTTCGAGGGGAAAGTAGAAGGGACGACACGCCCATTAGGCCAGACTGAGGCTTATGTACTTCTTACATCACCTTCTTAGGGAAGACAAAGAATCGTGCAATTTAATATACTATTTTCCTCAGTACAAATAGATTTAATTTAGAATAAGCATTCTTTGCTAAGTTCTTGGTGTAAGTTAATTTTTTATTTTCAATTTTTAGTATTGACAATATGAACAAATTTCCTTGGAATGCAGTGCTAAATATTGAGAGAAAACAGTACATGTTAATTTTTCAGTGTTTAAATTCCCCGAGTCCATTTTACTCATTCAATCCTAAAATTCAAGTTATCGATTTTACCAGAACAAACAAAGCTCACTTGAATACAAAATAAAGATTATTATAAATAACATTTCATTTAAAAACCTCAAATTTTAAAATGACTATATGGTAACTTAAAAATAGTCTTTAACCCTTTCCACTCGAATTACTGGGGACCTAGTGTTGCTATCAGGTTAGATTAATTTTGAGCAAATATTGCACTGTAACATGTTTACTCCAAAAAAAAGTATTTCTGTCAGTTCTAAAAGGCTGATTTGTTTTTGTAGTTTCCTCTATGACTAAAGTATAGTTGGTATGAAAAAAAACATATATTTTTATTTTCAAGTATATGTTTTTAATTTTTATTTATTGAAAAAAATATAAATTTGTAACAAAAAACCGGAGTAAACAAGAATTTTGGAAAAATTTTCAATGGGAAGACCTATATTTGTTGCTTTTTTGTTGTTGTCTAAATCATTATAAACCAAATTAAGTGCTTTACACATGTTTTAGACACAATAATAAATTATAAACAAATTATAATTGAAAAACAAGTTTTTTGTAAAAAATGAGTTTTTAAGAAAACAATTAGTTTTAACACCAACTTGTACAAAATTGCCTCAACTATTTATTATATTGCTTAACAACAGTATTATGTAGGTCAAAATTAGTAAGAAAAGCTTTTTTCAAAACTGATTGGTAATATTTTAATCACTCAGGTTCGAAACAAAAGTTCCGTCGCCACTAAAGTCATTTTGTAACAAACTGCCTTCGTCTTTGTTCATTTTAATTCACAACAATCATTATTATTATAAAAAGAACAATATTCAAAAATAAACTGTGAAATAACACACGATAACCTAGTACAACAAAACTAAACAACGCGTAAGCTCACTAAAACGCTGCGTAGTAATTAGGAACCAAACAACGGCGAGAGCAGACAGCTGTTTACAGACCGGCCAAAGACAGCAAACATTACATTTTCTAAGATTTATTTACCACAGAAACTGAACTCAAATGGTCCTAAAAAAATTCCACAGATAGCAGCACATCTCAAACTTCAACAATAGCGGTCATCAAAGTAACTACGTCTGTTCAAATGCAATCAAAGAACATTATCATAGCGAGTTCGGGGCTCGTCCGACATAGGAGTTCGTGCGGATTAGTAGGGTACGGGGCTACCCCGACACTCGAGTGGAAAGGTTTAAATATTCGTTAACAATATTTGTTAATATTGTATGGAGTTTATATACTGAAATATTACCCTGTATTTTATGATACATATAGGTATACTTACGTAGATTTTGTGTAAATGATGTATAATTATAAGACAAAGGCAATGCGGCAGCGATTGCATCTTCTCCAGGACCGTATACTAAATGCGGCAAAACACTTATAAAGCTTGATACACCCGATACAAAGGTTCCTAGAGCAACCCATCTGGTCTTATGTCCTCGACTTCCTATGTAAGCCATAACCATTGCAGAAAGAAGGGTGCCGATGTCCCAGGAACATGAAATAAAACCTATAACAATGCAAAATAAAATTATAAATAGCTTCGACAAAGAGCTTGCTTGGTTTAAATCTAAAGCTAGTAGTTGTGGTCCACGAGTTTGTTAAGCGACATCCATACCAACTTCAGTGTGTTATGACCCAATTTCAAAGAACGTGATGAACTGTTGGTTATTTACAATGAAACCAAGAGGTTTAGCAAGATTTTCCAAACAGTATTTTACAACTGAATATATTGAGTAGACATTATGCGAACAGTCACCAGGGTTGTTCTTTTAATTAAAGTTATGTAATTATTATAATTAATTACCTTGTTTTCTCCGTTAAAACAATCTTTTTTATTATACAGATAACTGGTTTCGGTGAAACTAAGTCACCATCATCAGGTCTTCAGAAAAATGCGATGGAATACTTTCACACATTCCAAGCATAAAAGTTATTTACTTGTCACAAAATAAAATATCAAACAAACATTTAAAACTTTGTGTACATATTAAAAATGTTGAAACACAAAATAAAAGTATCAAAACTGACTAGTTTCAATGTTTGGTCTCTCAGCTGTATACAGAGTGTTCCTAAAGTCCCTTTAACTGCCTTTATTGTTTTTGTTATTGAAAATAAGTTAACAAACCTTTGTATATATCTTGTGTTGCATAACAGGACAAATTTTTTGACGTATCTGAACCTCTATGATTTTGGGGGGGGGGGGGGGGTGGGGGGGGGGGGGGGGGTTAACAGTTTCAAATGTAAAGGTAGTTCATGTAATACACCATTGAAGAACTTATTAAAAGAGAAACAGAATGGCATAAACTAGAGCTTAGTATCAAAGTAATGGATAATCAAAGTTATGGAATATATTTTAACATCAAAACAGGTTATTAATTTGTTAATACTACAAACAAGTAAGTTGTAGGTTGAGGTTAAATGTAGCACATTTAAAAAAATAGAAACTGTAAATAAATGTAGTACGGTACCATTAATTTATCCGAGTTTCTATGTGTACTTGAAAAACTTTGGGGGAAAAATGTAAATGGAACCGTAAATACAACCCTTGACCTTTGCCTCTGACTTTCTCTACTGTATGCGTAACTGATAAGCACCACTTTTCATGTACTGATAGATAGCAATACCGCCCTCATTTTGTTCCTGATATTTGTTGAGATAGCACTCAGTTTTGCCTTTTTACAAATGAATCGCTCAAATGAAGACAAGGTTGAAATGATTTTTTTTAAGAGGTTCAAGCCCTCAAAATCATAGAGGTTCAGATGTCAAAAAAATATCCTGTAATGCAACATAAGGTATATACAAAGTTTTGTTAACTTATTTTCAGTAATAAAAAATAATAAAGGGGGTTAAAGGGACTTTATGGACACTCTGTAATAATTAGAATCACAACTGAAGTTGGTTGTTCACAGTTTGTTTAGGTCTGTTTAGATCTGCCTGCTGTTGGAGGGGGATGATTGTACTGAATATTTTGTTTGACGAATAATTTAATTTATCATTTAAAACATTGTCTGGTTTTTATTTATGGCATCTGTAAATCTGATATTCTTCCAATGTGTTTAAGAGGTATTCTTTCTTGCACTTATGTAATATTTTCATTTTGAAGGTGATGGTCTTATACTTGTGGTCACAATCTATGAGATGTTTAGTGTTTAGATCTGAGCTAAACACAGATTGTGACCACACGTCTATTGACCATATGAAAGTGGTCGGGCTAGCAAGACACTTCAAATGATGTTGCAGGAAGTCACCACTCCTTGTTTTATTTGCGCATGATGTTCTCGAACATTATTATAATAAAGGGCAACTTGCCGTACTGTATATTATGCTTCTTAAACTTCTACAAAATGTAGAATATTTTTTTTAAGGTAAACATAACTATTATACGAAGAAAGAAAAGTATATAATAATCGAATGGTCGCAAAATTACCAAATTCAATCGACACTCCAATACACAAACCGTTCTACCTCTACGAAATTGTATTTACAAACCTGAAACTTTGCTAGGAATCTTGAACCGTCTCTCTAGCGTGCTGAGAGTTGCTATCGTATAAGAGTCCATAGCGTACTGCACCATTCCAAGCATGCCGAATATCAAAACATAGGATTTTTTACTCGCCAGGATCTGAATAAATGAAGGGTACCATCCCCAAAGCCCGCATTGTGTGAGCTTTTCAACTTCCTCTTCCTCCTCATTTGAATCATCCTCGCCGTCTGAAATTGAACATAAAATACAAACGATCAACGCTAGCTCACTGACGCACCATTTCATTTACAGGTAAGACAAGTTTTTATTTGTACATGATATTTCCAAATGTAGTTACTATTTACGTGCAATTTGCTGCACTGAATAAACTCCTTAATCTTCTACAATATGTAGACATTTTTTTTTAAAGCTGTATTATTGTAAAAGCTATGATACCACTCTGACAAGTTCTTGAGAAAGATTTAGAGAAACCCTTGTCATTGGAAACAACGGCTGAGGATCGGTTATTAGTTAACGGTTTGAAATTAAACCCAAGTAAAACACAAATGATTCACTTTGGATCAAAATGTGTAAGAAATAAAATTGTTTTGCCTTTTTCAGAAACCATTATTACAAGCACTTGGGAATAGAGTTATTGATGAGAAATTAAACTTTAAATGTCGTATCCATTCTCTTTTAATTAAACTTAACTCTGCGTGCTTTGCACCACGCGCAATCTCAAAAACTTGCAGTTATGCCATAACTAAAACCGCGCACTATGCTTACCTTTACTCAAACCTGAGATATAGCATAGGCATCTGGGGTAATTCTGTAAAATACAAATTTTTCGTGAACAAAAAACAAATTTGTAACCCTGTCATGAAACAAATTTTCCTGCTTACACACTTGCCCAGCAAGGGTTAAATAAGGGGTAGCTCCTGAATGGTTGGGTTTATCAAAAACTACTGAAGAATAACAGTTTTAAAACTATGTGTACAAACCGTACAGACCAAACTTGGAAGTTGCTCTCCCATTTTAAAAGTTGCCCTGTTTATTTATTATGATCAATTTTTTTATTTCTCTAAAAAGTAATGAATGTTAAAAGTTTATCACATCTGCAAAGGTTAAAGTTTAAGTTATCATAAGTAAGGCTGTCTGCAGGGTATAATTAGACTTTAATTTATGGTTCAATTATGATATAACTCGTGTGACCATGATAAGAGAAAGCAGTAGTTAATCAAATAGCTGTTACATTTAACACATATAATTTTGAAATATCAATCACGATTTACATATCATAAGCTGTAGGTAAATGATCGATTTAAAAAAAATGCTTGTTCAAGGCAAAAAACCAGATGAGGTTTATTCAATCCTTATAACTTATTTATATTATTTCTCAAAGGTGTTTTTTTTTTTTGTCGCTAAGCGATATATCAGTTAATTCTTCATCAAAATTAATTATTCGAGCATCATTTTAAAGCTTATGTTCCCTGCTATTGACAAAAAATAGACAAACAGCTTAAAATTAATGTTTTCGTTACAAAAATTGATTGAACGAATTTTTATATTATACTCCTATGGTTCCTAATGAAAAGCGCCATCTATTAACAATCTGATTAACTAACATGACAGCTTAGTTAGATTATTTACATTGTATATGCAAGTGCAATCTATGACACAACGTGAATAAATAAACGGAATTCACTTCATTAAATCAATGTTTTAAATCAGGTAAGTACTCCTAACTTGCAAAATATTCGCACAGGTCAGCTAAAGAACTAAACCTAAGAACTAGTTAACTGACATAAGTATTAAAATATATTGTAACCGTTAAAAAAGTTATTGTAAATCCTAAAAGGAGTGCTAAGAAATTTTAAAGGTTTTTTGAAACAACCAACCATAAAATTAAGAGGTAGAAAAACTAGGCATTGAAGTTAAAGAAATATTTAATCTCTTTAGAAGGCTTAAAACCAAACTTTGTATTACACAGTTTCCAATACAACCAGAAGTGTCAAAGAACAAAGAATTCATTACACTCATAGTAGATACAATAGCATTATTATTGTTGATAACCGTAACCATTAGAGCAAGGAGTGGAAAGAATAGAGTTAAACTCCCTTAGTAGGCATAATTAGTTCAAAGTTATTGTGCCAATTTTCTAAATATTATCTAAAACTTTTGAATGAAACAATTGTTGATCAACCATTACTGCAAGAAGTTTCCAAAATGAGTTTGCAGATAAAATGATTCCATCACACAGCTGAACCGCTGACGTTAGTTGAGTGAACTTTCAAAATGCGGTTTCTTTTAGAGTTTCAACCAACTTTTTGTGAAATTGGTCTACTTACAAACTGAATAGCTGCCACGGTGTTTGAAATATACTAGTAGAATTTCTTTGCACCTCAGCCTCGGCTCACATGCTGTTTTGTTCTGCTTGTAGCGGAAAAACTCAGTTTGAACCTTGACTTTGCAACCTCAGATTATGGACTGCTTCGCTTTGTTAGCAGTGGACAAGTTTGTATCCTGGTCAACGGTCTCAGCTGTGTTGTTAACACCTTTTTTAAATTTGTTTGAAATAACTGGGAATTTTATTGTATATTTCAATACATCTACAGTTTGGTGCATTCTCAAACATTGTCATCTTATGTAAATGATAATTGAACAAATGTTTACATCTTGTTGAGTATCCATGTTCGGTTTTATAGTTTACAAATTTAAAACAGTTTGCTTTAACAAAACACAATACATTCAGTATATATATAGGCCAGGGTCAGTACCTATTCCATGCTTTTTAAAACATGGTTTATAAGAATCATAGCATTTTAAATTGAAGGTTATGCTAATAATATGTTTTCATCTTACCAACGCAATAAACCACTGTTTTCAGTGTACTATCAGCTGTGGTTGAAACCAATCGATTCGCGATAGGCCGGGTAAACAGTCCGGGTAAAACTGTAAAAAGGACTAGGCCAGGAAAGAAGGTACCACGATTTGTCACCACGAGCGCTGCTATTCTACTTACCGTATTCCATTATACAATGTTTAAACAGCTGACTGTTTCTAGCAACATAAACAAATTGAACAATAACAAACCTTTGATGTTGTTAGTTTATTAGCCTATAGATTGTAAAAGTGTAAACGTACTTATAATGGCTGATTCTAATATTAATATTCCTGAAACAATATTGGAAAGAGCACCTGACTTTCAAATGGATACCCAAAATGTGTTAAATAGTTTTTGTCATTCTGAAAACGTCCAGGTTTTACAAAAGAAACTTCCAAATTAGGGGATTAACATATTGAATAACCAAAACTGTACCATCAACATTTCTTTCAATTTGTAAAATTACCTAGTGCTCTTAACCTAATAAATATTTGATTGTTTGAACAAGTTACTTTTGTTTGTATTTCATAGCTGGAAACAGTTCAAATATATCAACAAATAACAAGTTAAGAGGGCCTGTAAGCCCAAGTTTATTTTTAGCCACCCTGTATATTTTATAAAAGGTGGTATTATGAAAAGTACTGTTCTTAACTCGTCCGAAAGTGCTATACCGGTGTTTGATCGAAAACAAGTACTCGGCTTCACCTTGTACTCAAAACTCGATCGTGCACCAGTAACGGCCACTTTCCGGACTTGTGACGAAATATACTATTCTGTACTTGAAATATTCTTTTACTATTTATTGAATCTCCCGATAATATAATCATATAAAAGAGCCGGGAAGAAACATAGACATAGTAAACCATCATGGTTGTAGCCATATCGGTAACTCTCTTTATGGTAAGTATTAAACTTTATTTAGCTTTCCAGTTAGGTCAAACATATGATTTTGCCATGAGAGAGTATTACAAAGTATTAACCAAAAGAATTTTACAGTGTTGGTGTTATTAGAATGTATAAATATCAACACAAGTAGTAACTATACAGACCAACCAATAATTGTTTCACGTTATTGAATTTAACAACAAGCTACTTCCAAAGTGACTTTAAGGGTAGCACAAAGGTATTTAAAATACAAAAACTATCTGGCAGTGAGCTTTTGCGCATTTTTTATAAACAAAATAAACAATAAATTAGAACTTTTTGGGTTTTTGTAAATATTATAAAATTAAAGTAGAGAATTCAAAAACCTACAAAATGTTTTTTATAAACCCCAATCGGATCATTTTCCACCAAAAAAGTAGGTAAAACGCTTAAAAATTTTAAAAACATAATTTTATCTTTGTCAATTTACAATATTAATAGCAGATATTTTGGAAACTGATTGTTTATTATGTGTACTTCAAACAGGCGGAAGATAAAATTTGTCGCATTAATACTTTTTCCACAATTAGGTCATTATCTTGCATAATGCAAGATAACCTAAGTTGCCAGATTTTAATTTACCAAACGGATTCTGAAAGTAGACATTAAATCCCCTACAATTCATATATCTTCGATTTTTGAATAAGAACGATAAAGTATGATAAAAATGCTTCCGAACATAGTGCGAAACTCGTAAATTTGCAACCTACTGCGAGAGTGGTAGTGATAGTGGGGGAACCAGCAGCGGAATAGAGCCTGATGCGCGCACCCTGCCTTTAATTTCTCCTCCACAGTTGGTTCCCCCACTAACACTGCCACTCTCGCCGTCAGTTGTAATTGTGGAAAAACTATTAATGCCACAAATTTCATCTTCCGCCTGTTTGAAGTACACATAACGAACAATCACTTTCCAAAATATCTGCCCTTAATATTGTAAATTAACAAAGATATGGATTTTTGAAAAATTGTAATTTTTAAGCGTTTTTCCTACTTTACTCACTGGAAAATGGTCCGATTAAGGTCTGTAAAAAATATTTTTGTAGGTTTTTTAATTCTCTACAATATTTCATGTCCTGTAGGAAGTATCGTAATCCATTCATAACATTTTATAATATCAACGAGAAACTCAAAAAAGCCCTAATTTATTGTTTATAAAAAATACGTAAAAACCTGATAGTTTTTGTATTTTACATACATATGTGCTCCCCTTAAAGTCACTTTGGATGTTGCTTGCTGTTAAATTCAATATTAAAATTAGCCTTGCATTTTGCTCTATTGACTGGTCAAATAAGATTTAAACACAAATTATTTCAATTTGAATGTAAAGTTTCTTTAAATACTTACATTTTCTAGCATACAGTTAGCCACAAGATGTTCAACGCCTGTTACAATTTTAAACTAAATTATTTACAAATAAATACTCACATTTTTTAGACACTTCTATATCCATATTTTCAAATACCCGCCAAACACAGACAATTCAGAAGTAAACACGTGCAGTTCTTCAGCAATTAAACCAATAATTGTAAACAATTAAAGTATAACTGATAAATCAAAACAATAACAATCAAGAAACAATACTAATTATAGACGTGATATCCTTGATAGATGCTGTTTAAAATATTGATCAACTGATGCTGGATTATATATGCAAGACATGAAACTGGTTCTGGCACATGTCTTGTTCTTGTTTGTGAATGAACCGAAGGCGTTTGCAGAAAGAGGCCTTGAGATAACTTATCTGCATAAAATGTCAGTAGGTGATTTGATACAGATTTTACTATATGGAGCTGAAGGTTTTCCAGTGTGATGCACCGATTTTGTATTCTTGTTTAAAAATTATGGCGGATTTTCAAGGTAAACCATAAACAATTAGAAATTTTAAATAATGGTAATCTAAAAGATTTGATCATTTACACCCTTTGCAAAATCGTAATCTACATAAATCATACCAATTTCATATCACTCATTTCACCTTGGAAATAAAAAAATTTAGTGAAAGCGAGCCTAAATTAATTGGAAGGAAATTTTTAAAAAAGAAGTAGGATTTTGTAGAACAATGACTTTGAGGAGATTATCAAGGTTCAGATTTTGAACTAGACTGACCTAGGAAGTCAATCTTAAATCTATTTTTCCGTACAACACCAAGAGATAGTACGTAAACATTTTGTGAATAGCAACCAGGATTTTTGTTTAACTAAAACTGTGCTATTATTATAATTACCTTATTTTCTCAGTCCAAACAATCGTTACTATCAAACAGATTACCGGTTTCGGTGGAACTACCACCATCATCGGACCCTCTCATGTGTTATAATTCTTTCACATATCCCATGAGCACAATAGTTATTTTCATACAATGTCACAAATTAAAATGATAAAATACAAAATAAAAGAATCAAAACTGATCAGCTTCAATTTTCTGGCCTTTCTTTGCAAGATTTGATTTTAATTTCATTGTTCCATGTTTTAGAGCACACCCTGGACTTAAATTTGTTTATTTGTAATTATCTCTCAATTTATTTCATATGTATCTAATAACAAAACTTGTGAAGGGTCTTCAAGTCTAAAGACACCCCCCCCCCCCCCCCCCAATGAGAGTTTTTGAAAAGTAAAATTTAATCACACATATTTTTATTTTAGTTTTTGAAAGTTATGTTACAGTTCTCTCCCATGTGCATATTTTGTTAAAAAGAATGTTTCAGATTGATTATTTATAACATTTTTACTAATGAAGGCCTAAATTATTTTATCTTATAGAGTTTAACTCAATATTCTTATAAGTTCATTTATTATTTATTAAAAAATTAGTATCTATTTATTAGTTATTATAATGCTGAATAGTTGTGTTGTAAATACAAACATTCTCATAAAACAATTTGTAAAAGCTATGTATTTCTTATGATATATTATAGTCTCTTCCATTCAATGCTGATGTATGGTGTACGACTCTGGGGCAATTCAGGTTCTTCAGGGAGCGTTTTTATAATGCCAACAAAATCCATAATGCTCTTTATTGGGTTATCAAATAGACAATCCTGTAGACCCGGATTTTCAAAAACTTACAAATAATATGTCACACTCAAACGCGAATCCGGACAATGGCTGAAATTTTTACTCATCCCGCGGATATGGACATTGTGAAATTCACACATCGCTGAGTGAGCATTTTATTCGGACATTGGCCGAAGCAAAATACCCAGAACACATTGTGGAAAAACGTAAGTACTCAACTGCCGAAGTAAACATGTTCTTCGGAGATTGAGCAAAACCATAATACCCACAACCCGACGTGGACAAAAGGGATTGGCCAAGACGTGTTGTGGGTATTTTTAATTTGCACAAACGCCGAATAGCCTACATATACCTACCAAACAGTAAGTCCATAATAACTAAGTCAAATAAAATCCAATTTTTGCTTGAAATTTCATTTATCTTGTATCACAACAGCGCAATAACAGTGACTGGTGTTGGTAGACGAAATGCTATAGATAGTTGATGGTGGGGGTTAGGTTAGGTTATGTCTAAACCTGAATGTCTGGTCCAAGAGAAACGCTATTCCGCTATCAGGATCCCTCCTGTATTGCCTTCTACGACTAGACTGTCTTTTGCCCCGCTTTCTTCGACGAGCAGAATCAATGTCATCACTAAATTAGGCACTCTCTTCGTGATGCCTATAGTAAATAATTCCTTTGACGCCCATAGGACGTGTTGGCCTCCACCATATAAACCTAGGAAGGCTTGTCCTCCCTCTACGCCTAGGACGGCTTGTCCTCCTTCCACGCCTAGGATGGCTTATCCTCCTTCCACGCCTACAATGGCTTGTCCTCCTTCCACGCCTACGATGGCTTGTCCTCCGTCTACGCCTAGAACGGCTTTTCCTCCTTCCACACCTACGGCGGCTTGTCATCCTTCCACGCCTACGATGGCTTGTCCTCCTTCCACTCCTAGGACATCTTGTCCTTCGTCTACGCCTAGAACGGCTTTTCCTTATTCCACGCTTACGACAGCTTGTCCTCCGTCTTCGCCTTCTGGGTTCAGTAAATTTTGTTGTATCGACAGTATTTCCACTTGTTCATGACCTTACCACGAGAAACCTTTGCAAGACCTTTAGTGACACAATCGTCCACTGCTTTACGAAGTAAAACCCTATCAATTATTTTACCATCCCTGTTGATATAATCCGTAATTTGTTTAAAAGTTTTCGTTCACTTAGGGCCTTTATAACGGTTTGCATTGACACTCTTTTAGGTGCCATGCTTACAAAAATTTCAATATAAGGTGTCTACAAATAAAATGTAATCACTACTGTTTTTATTGAAATCCATTCATCACCTAAGAAACAAAAACCTTTGCTGTGTTGTTGTATTTTAAATGTTATAGTTTTGTGTATTGAATCTTTATAATTCTACTAGCAGGTACCCGTTCACGGCTCAAAGATCCGCCGCACAGTGAGTTTAGTTCAAATCTATCATTGTTTCATGTTTCAAATCGCATCCAATCCACCTTCCTCATACTAAAAATATTACATCTCGGCTTACATTGTCAATCAAGTAATGGTTGTAATTGCTCTACTTTACCCATTCAAATGGTTTTTATTTTTTCAGTATAACTTTAATGATAGTATGTACAAAATTTCAGCTTCTAGCTCTATAGATATTAATAGTAATGATTATATATTAATATAGGGGTAGAACCCCATTTGTACCGCAAGTAACTTAGCCTCAGGTTACAAAAATGCATTTGGTTTATTTTTTCACAGTAGCATTGAAGAAATAAGTGTGATATATTTTAGCTCTCGAGCTTAAAATCAAGCTAAAACTAAAATGTATTGTTATACGGGTATTATTTCAATTTTCACCCCTTAGATGCAAGTAATTGAAAAGCTAGTGCTTTACTGTTAATATTTACTACTTATGAAACAATGGTGGGTAAACAACAGCTCTTTTAGCTCATGGGAAGTGAAATAATGTATTTATTGTTATTGAATAGGGGCTGTTACCCCCGTTAACCTAGTAGACGTAATGATTAAAATTGTGTGTTTTATTATTTCTTTCCTTTACAACACTTACTATTAATAAGTGCCTAATTTCAGCTCTCTAGATTTGTGGGAATTTAGCAGATCTACATTTATTGTTTTAGGGGTGGTTATACCATTTATACCCCTTAGCAGTACACCACAAAACGCTAATATTGTTTAGTTTTCAATGTATCTTGTACGAAATAAATGTACAAATTTCGAGCTCTGTAGCTATAAGGAAAGTACACCGATAAATTTGTAGGGGCTTTTATCACATTTACAAACTTTAGCAACAAACAACAAAACAAATATATGGTTTACATTTTCTATATATCTTGAAAGAAATAAATGTACAAATTTCCAGCGCTCTAGCTTTAAGGAAAGGACAACAACTAATTTGTAGGGGTTTTTATCACATTTTCACCCATTATCAGCACACTACAAAGTACAAATATCGTTTACATTTTATATTTATCTTGTATGAGCACACTACAAAGTACAAATATCGTTTACATTTTATATTTATCTTGTATGAAATAAATGTCCAGCTTTCTAGCTATATGGGGAGTATAATAATTAATTTGTATTGTTTAAGGGGTCGTTATCACATTTTCACCCCTTAGGCAGCGCGCTACAAAATGCAAATATGGTTTACATTTTGTATACATCTTGTAAGAAATAAATGTACTAATTTCCAACTCTCTAGTTTTAATGGAAGTATAATAATAAATATTGAATGTTTTATGGGTTGTTTCAACCCCATGATCTGTATGCGTGCCAAATTCCATACAAATCCATCCAGTACTTTTTGCGTGGTGGACAGTCAAACCCACAAACTTTCACATTTATAATATTAGAAGGATAGGATTATAGAAAGAAAGATTTTTTTAGCCTAAAATTTATCTAAAAGTATAACAATGTTTAACAAAATTTTACTCAACAAAATGTATATAAATATTTGTACTCGATGACTAGAAGTTCTTTGATTAAATACTTTCGTCTTCTGGCACCGGTGACTCGACCAGAACATGATTTTATCGCATCTTTATGTATTTTCATCAGGCAACAATCGAGCAATTCTTTCTGATTCCTTCAGTCTCTTGTCCTCGGCGGTCGCTACTTGCCAAACAAGTTCCAGTTCATCTTTGGTTTTGCTGCGCAGTCAAAGAGAAATTCCATTACATAGATAGAATAGAACAGACTTTATTTTGGGCGAAGTTAGGACCATCAGGCCTTCTCTTACACTTAACCCATAAAACACAAAAAATATTTCTATACATGTTTAACAAACTGGGGGTCTAGAAAAAAGAAGAAATGGAGCTGAAATATATAATGAGCTGTTCTACCATTATTTTATGCTTAGCTCAACTGTTTTCGTGTTTGACGCTGAAGGGCACAAATATAGTTATACTAGACAAATAAACTACACTACAAGCTATAAAAAAACCAATGATTCGGCAAAAAGCCACCTAATCCAAACTGTCCACAGTGATTAGAAGATTGTTAAAAATATTTTTTGCAGCATAGAATTACAATGGATATTTTCACCAAGAGAGATACAAGGCAAAGAAACTACAGACACACAAATAAAGAAAGTAGGAACTCTTATTCACACAAGTATACACAATAGAAAGAATAATGAAAGCAATAAACAAAAACCAATAGACTATGATTAAAATTTTAAACAGTCTTTAACATTAAAATCTGTTAAATGTAAATTATTGTAATGTTTTTGAAATGAAGTTCCTTAACGCGGGTTGC
>JAGFPH010000335.1:237733-253596 GCA_018207615.1 Philaenus spumarius | reverse complement strand
AGACACCTTTTTTGTAGCCCTTTTGATTCCCTTTCGGATGGTGTGACTGTCAAAACAATCGGATGAAGGTTAATAGCTGAGTTATGTGTAATAATTGGATTATTCAACCCGGCATCCTGCCACCAACAAAGTAAACACAGCAATATTGTATGTACATTTGCTGTCATTGTCTTTAACTTAGCTGTTATCCTTCATCCGATTGTTTTGACAGTTTCAGCATCCGGTAGGGAATCAAAAGAGCTACAAAAAAGGTGTGTTAAAATTTTTTGTTAAAATGTACGGTTTCTGAGAAATTTAGGTTTGAAATTTTTAAACAGCCGCCATTTTTAAACGCATCATTGGATAGAATCGATTATTTTTCTTGAGATATATCATTGTTAGATTAAACTTCATGCCAAGTTTGAGCTCAATCAGTCACACCGTCCTCTAGATAAGAATTATTTTGTACAAAAAACAAAATGGCGGATATCTAGAAAACAAAGCTTTTCAGGTCTGGGTTTATGTGAACTGTTTTTCTTATTTTGACCCTTAGAACCATTCCCCGAAGTTTGGCACTTTACTTATGGGACATCCTGTATATTCCAGTGCTTGTATGTTGTATGTTTGACTCTTACCTCTTGCATTCATTAACCGAAGCTGTATGCACAGTAACTGGTATCTTATTATCTGTTTCTTGTTTCAGTCTATCACATTCTTCAACGAGTACACTGAGTCTACCTTTCAAGACATAAACTTCTGTTTTGTATTGCTGAGCTCTTTCTCCCAACTGTTCATGATCTATTGTCAGATCCGTTACTGTCAACATAAATTAAAACGGATTTATTAGCTACAAATCACAGATGTAAATTGATTACTCGTGGCATGTCTTAAAACATTCTACATATTCAAGTCGGTTCGAAAATCTGGTAAATTGGCCAATAGATAGGATTCCTCCAAATAAAATTCAAGCGGATTAAAGAGGAAAAGATGTGGTTATAAACATTGGTTCCATTTCAAATACAAAAATAGACGGAAATAGAATTTTTGTTAGTTTGTTTTTTGCATTACAAATGTACAAACACTACAATACAAAAATCCAGTTGATACATTAAAATTGACGATAAGTCTCATTAATATATCTTATGATACATTAAACTTAGTCATCAATAAATCAAACTTGTATGTATATTTGAAAAAAGCATTTGGTCATACTACTTGCCAATAAGTATTAACTATTGTTATTGATAATTATTAATTGTCTGTATTACAATTTTAGGAAAATAAAAAAATGTTTACCACTATTACCCCCCCCCCCTCCCTCCATTTTATAAAACTTGACAAATTTGGGTCCTATCTATTAACCTTCCCTATGTCTAAAGGCCTCTAAAGGTACCGTTCCGCAACAAACGGCAGAGACAGACGACCGAGGCAGTCAGTTAGGAAGCGAGATCGAGACACCCAACTTTGTAGCTCTACAATTTAGCTATGCGACCGAGACACGCAAGTAGCAGTTGCTATATTAATATTTCAGAAGATTTTGTTGAGGAACAACACTAGGAATGGCCAGCAGTTAAGGAATATAATTACTAAATAACTTATTCGAGAAGAAGACAATGATGTATTGCTTTATTACATATTTGAAAGGAATAAGCGGAAATACATAAGTTCTCAATTTAAAACCAGGCGTGGAAGAAGGATTCTTTAATTTGTTAATAAATAATCATATATCACTTGAGGAAAAAAAGTTCAGAGGTTATTTCAGACTGAACAAAAAACAATTTTCTTATGATAACATACTGTATGCTCCACAATAAAACAGAACAAATACGGACAGTGCACATCAAGAAATAAACTCAAAATGGTATTAAAGGTACAAATGCCGCGGGACGACACCCCTCATTACTACTTCAAAAGTGGTCTGGCGAGACAGAGATGAACGACACATGACTGTTGCACGCCTCTGTCTCGGGCTGCGGAATGATCTTCATGTAATTACTCGGGTAGAAGTTCCGAAGCGATTATACTCTGTCTCGAAAGTTTGTCGCCTGCCTCGGTCATCTGTCTCTGTCGCTTATTGCGGCACAGTACCTCAAGATTAATTGTTATTCATCTAACAGTCATTTCATTCTTAACCCCATAAATTAAACTTAAGGCCACAGTCACAATCTGAGTTAGTTCTTAAAATTTCAATAATTATTCATTCACACATGTACATATTTAATATTAAAGATATTATATCTAAGATATTAAAGTCAAAGATAAAATCTATTCCTTTCTACTGCCTGATACGAGTATTGCAGCTGTATTTCTACAAGTAATATGTAGTCTACTTGCCATACTTAAATATGTCTTGTAAAATATTTGTTATTTAATACAGACCTATATACTTTTTTTAATAAAACAATACTAATATTTCATCTTTAAATATGAAAAACTCAACTGATTGAAGTAAAATAGACCATTATTTTTTATACGGTTCTATAACTTTACAAACTATGAATTTACAAATAGCTCTTGGAACACATACACAAATTTTTGGTTGGAAGTGAGAAAAAAAATAAAGAAGTAAAAAAACCACTAATTTTACTATTTTATGTGATAGAGCATATCTCTTAGGAAAAAAACAAAAAACAATTTTCATGATTATCCTTTTCCCTTTAGGAGATATTCCATTTATCCTAGAACTCTGCATTTTGTTTTGAATATCCTACAAATGACACTTTAAGTTTTTTTCTCAAATAAACGCTAGGTGTTTTGTTTATTATTTCTAATTATTCCTGACATAATGATGTATACTTAGAAAATGTTTCATCTGGTTCATGACCAAGAAAGATGTAATTTATTTTTCATCACAAAATAAATGTAGTTTTCTGCAACTGAGCGATAAAAATTACAACAATCCAAAAACTTTAAGAGGCTGTAAAATTTAAACCGTTGGAGACAGAACGGAACAATTTGGTACAATTACTTACATCAATGAATAGAACAACCGTACCAAGTTTCATCAAAATGATTTTGTTGTGGTTGATATGATATGGAATGACTGTACCTCAAACTATAAAAAACTTGTAATACACAGAGAAATTGACAAAATTAAAGAATAATATATTTTTTAATGTTTTAATTAGTCAAAATATTAGAACATTTAATAGTAGAAAATGTTTTGATTATATATCTATTACGGCCCCATTCCAGTACAGATACTTCACCGACACTGTACTCAGCTGCAAGTTTCTTCAAGGTTTCATGATTGTCTAGTCTTTTCAAGGCCTCTAATTTTTTTAATTGGTACAAACTTTCTTTTGGCTTTTCCGCTCATCGTTACAAAAACGTAATCAAAATTAAAATTTCAAAAACTTTTAACAGAAACAGTAAAGAATGCACTCACTAATCGATACCGTTACAAAACACCGATATGCGTAGTGCGCGTACTTCCGTGGGAACTGAAAGTTTACTATTGAAATTGAACTATTTTTAGAATAACAAGAGGGGGAAGCAGTCCAAGTATGGGGTGTTGTCTGAGCTGACATGAGATATAAGCGGTGTCGGCAAGACCCAATGTTGACTCATTACCTACCTGCGAGTGGTAGAGTGTCGCCAAGCCCGACAAGTGAACATAAGCCAACCACTTCGATCGCTAGTCACTTTTAAAAGACTAGTTGGCATTTTAAACGTACAATGGGCAGCGGTAACAAAGTAATTTTGAAGTCACGCTACAATCGATCTTTTAAAAGCTTTACGATAGTAAAAAAAACTGTTTTTTAATTTTGCACACACAGCTCGAAATACCCGGGACCCTCGAACTACTGCGACTTGAATTATCGAGGTTTTACTGTATTTGTTATATTAATTTACTTTTATGTTTCAAAATTAGTTTTTCAGTGAGACTAACTTACATCTAGTTTGATAAGCAGAATGAAGATCATTTATTTTATTTTGATTAAGTTTAGTTTGCCTCAGAAGCAGTTCATTCTGTTCCCGAGTCATTGAGGCTTCTCGCTGTAACATTTTCCATTCCGAATAAGTCACTTCTCCCTGCAAATGAAAAACAAAATTTCATCTAAACTATGGTAAAATCCTACTAATCCGGACTAGATGGGACCGGACCCTGTGTGGATCATCGAAAGTCCGGATTAAATTGAATTTACCCTAGAATGGCGTAATATTAAGTTTTACATAGGTAACTCTATAAAAATCCAATATTCGATGACATAAAAATGCGCTTTTGTTTTGAAGTGAAGTGTTTATTGTTGTAATAACGTCAATATGTGTGATAATGGTGAACCTGGTCTATCTCGCAAGAGAAAATGTACCAAAGTGCAATGTGTTGACCCTAATAAACTTAATTGGACGATCTTTATGTTGATTCTGTTGAATTTTATAAATATCTGTAAAGAAAACAAAATATAATGCAACAATAAATGTTGGACTCACGTGTGCGTCCGTAGCAGCATCTATGGGGAAAAAGGGAAAATTTCAAGTGTATGTTCTATGGAGCACATGTGCGTTCGCTTTAAAATATTAATGGAAAGTTGCAAATATAAAAAAAGTAATTTCTACTCATTTAGGCTATAGATATAAAAAATAAAAGGTCAGCTCTTAGCATAGGAAATACGGAATTTGCGTAGCAGTGGACGTATTAAACATTTATTGTGTTATTTTATTTAGTGTAGAATATTAATTTATAATTTGTTAGTTTAAATACATATTTATGACCATAGTTTGATTCGTTTCAGCTTACATTTTTATTTATCTGTGCTTTACCGTTTAGCTAAACTTGAAGGTTAGAATATGACTAATTGGGCTTTTCTTTAGGCAGATGATATTTTAAATGAGTAAGACGATTACCTGTTAGAGTCAAGTGACTGTCCTTTTCTGTAATATCATAATGTCAGATGAATCTGAGGATGATTTGGTTACCGAACAGAATAATAGGCACATTCTACAGACTGTGGATAGTTTGCCTACAGAAGTGTTTTAATAATAATTTATTGTTTTATGTGAAAACTTGGATATCTTATAAAAAACTATACAGATTTACGTACTTTAACTTTACATACAGGTCTTTACGTACTTTAACTTTACATACAGGTCTTTATACTGTATTTACGTACAGATAACTTTGGAGGGTAAAAATATGTTAAATCATTGATGTATTGTCTTAGAATATAGTTTAGGAAAAGTCTAGAGACTTAATCTGTAAAATAAACCAAATTACCCTGCACTGGGGGGTAGGGCAGGCAGTACAACCTTATAACAGTGAAAAGGTTAAATATTTTAAAAAGGAAAGAAACATTAAATTTTGAGCAGGACTATAAAATTGCAATGTTCACAGTCACTTTCTTCCGTTTGGTGCTATTTCCACACACAAAAACATCCATTGAGCGGTAAGTAACAACAACAAAACACACGATGGTACAAGTTTATTTTGTAGGTATAAACTAAAGGAAAGGAAACAAAAAAGACTTTCTAAAAACAGTTTTAGGGAGTAAGTCAATTCCTAGAAAACAGGATGTGCATGCTGTCTTCTGCATCTTCTAATCGTAGCCAACTGAGGTCGACAAACACTCGCACAAAAATTTAATTCTTTCGGTAATGACGTTTTACTAAAATTGAAGGGGTCAATTGGAAAAAGTGTTTACAATCTGAAAAGTGTTTAAAAAACTGTCAGTAAATAAATGTATTTATTCTAATTTAAAGTCTGATTTTTTTTAACATATGTTGTATAACGACAAATAAGATTTAAGTAAGGCTAACAACAGACGAAACACCGGTGTACACTGGTAACGATCGGTGTCCGTGATCGGTAGCCAGCAGAGACACCGGTGTCTCTGACATCACAGCTACTTTCTATTTATTTTCGAAACATTCAGAATGTTCATAGTTTCTATCAGTAGGCTTAGGCGATATAATTTATAAATGTACAGAAGACTTCATTGCAGCAATGTTTTTTCAAAGTTTTATTAGAATATTCATCGTTAAGTCCCCCAAACAAGGTCGACTAAGAATAATATTTATAAATGACTAGGTGGCAAAATTTTCTACTGACATTTTTATATTAAATACCAATTAATAAAATTGTTGTAAATTTGTAAAAATATAAATGATATGCCTAGTTAAAATTTTAAAAAGTCAATGTGTGTGGTCGTGGGACCCCTGTCAGGAACGAAGTTCATCACGCCTTTTCTTCAATTATTTTACCAGTATTAATGGCATCATACACACATAATTTTAATCTTTCAATTGCCGTTTAGTATTAGATTGTTTTTTATACAAATATTTACAGTTTCCAAACGTTTAATGTTATTATATAATGAATGAATTATAACATCAAAGCTAATATGGTAAACACAATTAAATGTTCATTCATTGTAGCCTAAATTCAATTAACATAAAATGTTTTTTTTGTCAGTCTAGCCTTAACCTAAAATTATTGTGTGTATGTTTTACTTTCTAGGCCTAACCTAAAATTATTGTATGTAATATATTGCCGTTAATATACACACAATAATTTTAGGTTAGGTCTAGAGACTGATGAACGAACATTTTATGTTTATTGAATGTATTGACAATTAATAGACATTTAACTCTGCCTATTCATATATTAAAATTTTCTACTGACATTGTTATATATTTTACCAATTAATAATTTTGTTGTGAATTTGTAAAATTTAAATGATAGAGCAAATTAAAATAAATACTATAATAATTGAACAATTTAATAAAACTCAAAGTATTAAAAAAAGTAAAGCGCAAAAGCTTTCACACGTAAACAATTTACTAATTTTTAAATGGTGGCGCGCTACTAGTGTCTCGTCTGATAGTCACAAGTCAAGTGAATGCCCTTGCGGAATCCCGTACACTGACCGGTGTCCCAGATTTTCGAGGGGACAGACACCGTAGAGCCACAGAATCTGGTAGCACTACTCAGTGTCTCGTCTGTTGACACACATTTAATTGATAGTACATTTAGTGTCCCGTACACCGGTAACTCGTCTGTTGTTAGCCTAACAGTTAACCATTACACATTTATACTTATAACATCTAGAAGCTAATATACTCTTAGTATTGTGTCCTACCTTTTTATTAGCTTCAGCCAACTGACTATGTAAATTTTCATTTTCCGCTACAATTTCTTTACATCTCTTCGTAAACAGTTGCATTTCTCTTTTATAATTCTTAATCAATTCATCTTTCTCATCAAGACTCTCCTGATAAGCTTCCAAAAGAGGGGACAATGCGTGTAATTCGGAATTACTCCACGTACGTTTTGTAGACCCTGTGACAAAATTGAAATTATAAATATTTATCAACATTTAAGTTCAAAGAACACAAGAAGGAAATGGTAATGCTAGTCGGTCGTAAGAATTGCTAGACATTGCCTTTATTTATCAACATTTAAGTTCAAGGAACACAAGAAGCAATGGTAAAAGCTAGTCGGTCGTTAGAATTGCTGGAAATTGCCTTTTACTCCCAAAAATGTCTAAGCAACAGTAAAACCAAATTGTTATATTAACTTTGGTTAGTCAAACAGTAAATGTTTATGCTTGAGAAGCATTATCCAAACATTACCCGCCTTTACTGATTATTTGATAGTATACATATTTGACCAGTGGATTCGGCCGTACAGTATAAAACTGTGGTTTTTAATTGAAAATAATTTATTAAAATATTACATTAAACCTTTAAGTGCGCACTCGTACATATCTGCAAAGCTGCACTTATAAAGCTTGTATTCAAACAAAAGTACAGTAAAACCCCTCTCGTCCACCCTCTTCGGTTTATCCGGCCGTGCATGAGCCGAAACTGGTGACTTACATCCCGTCGCCCCTTTGTTGTTTACTTACTGTTATCGCTTGTCCGTTTTAGTATTGGTTTACACGATTCGTTTTTTCCCTTCCGTTGCGTTTTGGGTAATGGACATTGACAACACATTAATCAAAATGGGTCTGTTGGAATTGTCCGCTTTTTGTTTCCTTCGTGTTTTCCATCCGTTTTGGGGGAAGGAAGCTACCGCAACAAGCGTCTGGTGGAACGGATATTGGGTCCGTCAGAAAGAAGGAAGGATTAGATACAACAGCTAGCCACTAGTAGTATTGTTGCCACCTGCCGGTTGCGTTCATCCGTTTTTCTTCTCCGTTTTTGTTATCTCGAAGGAATTTTATTTATTTTTTCATGATCTTTTTTCAAGACGATGCGATACCAAAGGACAGACTATGGGATAACAAGACAATTCGAACAACCTATCCCTTCCCTTCCGTTTTTAGCAGAAAACGGATTCGTAAAGCATCAGAAGGAAAAAAGTGAATTGTACAAACCTACACTTAGGGCTCCGTCTGTTGTCGAAACGAACTGTACTGTACTGTGATGTTTTTAGTGCTTATTGTTCGTTGGTTTTACGACAGTGTGTTCTTCTGTATTCGTTACAGTGTATTTGTTTTACATTGTGTACAGTTGTGTTTTTTCAACATGTCAGAAGTGAAACGTTGATCGTTGGAAAACCAGTCATGGCAACCAGTTTGTTTCAGCGGATAATTTTCTGTATTTTCTGATAATCCGACCTTTTTCGCGTACCCCCAGTCCCTAAGGTGGCGGATTAGAGGGATTCTATTGTAGATAAACATCATCAAAGGTGTGAATTAGCAACATAACTATAAACTTATCTTCAATGTTTTTATAGACAGTTAATAATTTTTTAATGGTTTAGGTGCCATTTTAGCTATGTGTCGGTGAAGTTTTATTGTTGTGTTTAGTATAATTATAGATCGGCCTACCACTAGATCTAGCCAGTGTGGCCGCATGCAGTCAATATGATGCTTCAGAAACTCATGAGTTAACATAGTGTCCAATGAAAGGCACCCCTACCTGCTCGTATTGTTTACGAACAGATAAACTATCACAGACTCGTGCTATGAAGAACCTGAGCGATCTATGCTCAGGGTTAAAACAAGAATAGTTCAGCATCAAAAGTACATGTATTATTTCCAATTTGTAATGAAATAGATATAAAACTCTAAAAATTGGCCATTTAATCAGCTTGTTAGCTGTAGTAGTACGCATGGAAGATGTAACGTCTGCAATTTTCTAAAAGGCATATACTTTCAATCTAACCGATTTCAATAATGAGAGCACAGATGTTAAAAATAAATCGATTAGTAAAATCAGAACATAGAGAAACCGCGTTGTCAAAATTGAAGGACAGTAAAGACGGCACACATGAAAGACTAACAGCGATATTCTGTCGTCATAGATTAGCATCAAAGACAAAAAATTGTTATATGACTTGTTACAAAGTCTCCCAGAAATGCTTCCAGTCATGGATTCAACGTTGGGACAAGTGCACCGCTAGCCAAGGACAGTACTTTGAAGGAGATTCATTCAAGTTCTATGTAAGCTTATTAATTTGTCTATACTAATATTATAAAGAGGTAAAGTTTGTTTTTTTCTTTGTTTGTTTGTATGTAGGAGGTAATCTCTGGAACTACTGAACCGATTGGAAAATAGTTTTACTAATAAAAAGCTACACTATCCCTGAGTAACATAGGCTGTAATTCATTTCTATAAAAACAATTTTTTATTTTAATATTTGTAAATTCAATTAGGCCTAGACTGATAAACCAACACATGTATTTACATTTATTATCATAGCAACCAATTGAATAAAATAACAGATAACAGCTGTTTGCTCTAATATTTCCATTAACAGCTGATTTCAAACTTTGAAGCAATTATTTGTAATTCTAACTTTTAGGTTAGATTTTTATTAAAGTGTAGACCTGAGCCTTGCTGGTTCTTTTAACCTTTATTATAACTGCCATTATAAAATATACGAAATAATTTGATTTGAACATTTAACGTTATTTACCTTAGCTTTGGCTTATTATTAATCCTACACCTTTATTATAAAGAAAACCTAACATGATTATATGTATAGAAGATTCCAACGGGGTTGGCGTGCGGAGCATGGGGGGTTCCCCTAGTTTGTAATAAAATTATTCATCATATTATTTTTAAAAAAACCCAAAATGGACCTAGCCTTAGAGAGTTCAATTTGTTTCATTCTTAAATTTACATTGTTTTTGTTTATTGTTGTATTATTTTTTTTGTATTAGTTAGAACTATTTATTATTATCTTAATATGACTAAAATATCATCGTATTACGCCTAATGGTGGCAATGGTTCTACTAATTTATTCATTCTTTTCTTAGTCATTTTATAACCTTAAGTGATACTGACTTAAAACACGCCAGCATCTTAGAGCTAAGTTTGTTAATGTAATTTCCCATGTCTCTTGATTTTGATTATAGCCAACATTAAATAACTAACCTTTACATTCTTGTTCATGGCGGGAAGACGTGGTATGGCCGACACCCGAGTCCTCACTAACTGTTCCTAGAACGTCCTCCGAAGGACCACTCTTGGGCTTATATAATCTGTCTTGAGTTTTTTCAAGTTCCACATTCAAACTGAAATACGTCCATTGTTTATATTAGTAAAATTTTAACCCTTTTAGTTCCAGGCCCAATATGCAAGATTCGTCTAAAAGTGCCCAGCCGTTTTTTGCATTTTTGTAGTGCTTTTATATGACATTTCATAACTTATAAACTATTCATGCTATACTAATAAACGTTTTAACTCGCCTAAAAAAGACTATACTGATGCTGATTCTCAGATTGAAACTGGTCACCTTTTATTACACAAATTTAAAAATATCTCAAACAATAGTCTGGTTTTAAAACTAAAATTTTGTAAAAACTGAGTTTGTAGTGCCATAACACTATTTGAATCATTCATCATATTAAATCATTATTATTGTTGAAGAAGAATATATTTTATACATTTAGAAAAATCATAAAAATCCACCAAAAAACAAGAAATACATTTCAAAAAATTAGGTTTATGTCACACACATTTTTTTACAAAAAACACAATTGGTAAAAAATAGTAACTATTTACACTAATTAAAAATAAATATCAAGTCACTATCATTTTTATCTTTAATTCATAATTCAGAAGAACAAATTTTATAATTTGGTAGACAAATTTTATAAAAACCACAAAAAACTAAACAAATGTACTGGAAGTCCAAGTTTATTTTCCTCAACTTGTAGTAAAAGAAAATTATTTGGGCCTACAATATTTATAAAAAGATAATAACTATTTACATGATAATAAACTCAGGATTGAAAAGCTATGGATAGATTTTAAATAAAACAAAGAACAGAAGTAAACACTGTAGGCCTAAATAATTTACAGTAAACAAAGTTTGTAGGTTTGCTAGGCCTAGCCTACAGTATAAATCACTAAAGAACAACGAATTATGAATATAATAAACTAAATGAACAAAACAAGTTAATTAAATTAAAACACAAGTCTATTGCCCTAAAATGTTTAAAAATACAATAAACACAACCGTAACAATGTTTCAACTCAACTGCGTTAGAACTTACGTCTGCTAGACCGGAACAGCTGTTCACTAAATCAATAGTATTTCGACTAAATTCTGTCTAAATAAGATGATTTTTACATCGATTTAAAGCTAAAAGATTGCTTTATACAACTAAGTAAGATTGCCTTTTAATAAGTTTACCTTCAAATAAGTATAGCTTCAAATAAATTTGGGCCAGCAGAGGAAAGTTTACACCTCTGTAACATTGATTAAATCATCTGCATTTATTCAGAGGAAACAACTTCTCAACCTGTCTCCTCTGCTCATTCACATGCGAGGGATTGTGTTGCGCTTGGTACTGATTGGGTCTTATAGGGAGAGGATCTGGTAGGTCACCAAAATGAACAGCGGAGTTGGAACAGGAATCTATGATTCTATCTTAATCTATGAGGCACCTTCTCATTGAGATTGTTGCTATTACCCCCATGAAATCCTTAAAAGAGGAATTAAGGGATCTAGGATTGATAGTCAAACTGCCCTAGAGGCGCTGGAATCATTCACCTTTGAATCAAGGCTAATTTGGACTGGTTCAATGAAACGGCTAGAGTTAACGAAGTTGGTTCTCTTACTGAAACGATGCTCCTGGGCTTAAATACTCATCTGCCTCTCTAAGTGGAAAGCTGAAAAACTTCTATTGGTTGGCAGGAACAAACTTAGGCAGATGTAGGTATTCTCAGTAGTCACTGCTCACCCAAAAAACGCTTAAAAAAAACTTGGGTTTATTTCATGGATTCTGTAGCCTTGCGATTTAATCGGCTCAACACCTGCTGAGCGGGTGTGAGGCGCTCGCGTGCAGGAACAGTACGGAATGATTCAAACTCACAAATCACGCTCTATTTTATTTAGCACTACTTTTAATTTTCTGTCTACTCACCGTATAACAAGATTTTTCAACATGCACAAATCCTGCGTCAGTTCCTTATTGCGCAGCTTCTGTTTGGATATAATTTCTTCGTCTTCGCTGATACGTTGCATCAACAGTTCTCTCTCGGTTTGCAACTGGGTATTCTCTAACTGCAATTCTTCTACTTTACTTTCCAGCTGAAATCTTGCATTGTTTTCTGGGAAACCTTTAAAAAGTATTTTTATTAAGGAAAATGTCGGTATCAGGAACCGCAAATAAAAACTAAACATTTTATAACTTCTAAATGTTAGACCGTTCAAATTCAACATCAATCATTATCAATTAACTTCAAACCATGCATACAATTTTGTATATAATTATATATTGCTGAGCTTGTTGCTACTAATAGCCTACCTTCCATCTCAAGGTTTATGTTTACTATTGAGTTTGTAAGTCTTAGTTTTAAATTTTCACATTATAACGAGACATGAAATAATCCCATCTTGGACCTCTTCCGTTCAATATCTTCTTAAATGACATTGTTAGCTATGCTGGATCTGAATGTCTCCTTTTTGCTGATGATATAAAGCTATTCAGAAGGGTCACTTCCGTAAATGACTGTATTGATCTTCAGAGAAGCCTACTTAGAATTGAAAATTGGTGAGTCATCAATCGGATGGATCTTAATATCAAGAAATGCTTCAGTGTCTCTTTCCATCGTACTAAGAAGCCTACACTGTTCCAATACTCATTACAGAATCAACAACTTGGTCGCTTGGCCTTGGCTTGTGACTTGGGCGTATTGATGACTCAATCTCTGAACCCCGATGAACACATACACAACATATGCTCCAAAGCCTACAGATCACTTGGATTGATCCGCCGCATCTTCTCAGGCACCCACGACCCCAATGTCATGAAGATTCTCTACTGTGCCCTCGTCCGCCCTGTTCTAGAATATGCTGTAGTGGTCTGGTCTCCTTGCCAGGTCACCCTAATTGATGAAATTCAGGAGGTGCAAGATCAATTCCTACAAATGGTCGGTACAGGGCAAGGCCTAAACCACAGAGATCACTGTCCCCCTGTCATGCAGATCGCGGATAATCTCAGCCTCCAAACCCTGTCAACCAGAAGATCCTTCCAGGACGCAGTCTTCCTACATAAATTGCTCAACAACCTGATCGACTCAACAGAGCTCCTTGGTGCTATCAACTTTCGTTGTTTTCCTGGCACGCGTTCAAGAGACCTCTTCTGGTGACGCTTCACAAAGACGAACTACCTTCAAAATTCCGGCCTCGACCAAATCCAGTGCCTGGGCAATGAAATTGCTCCTTCTGTAGACTTTTTCAACACCTCTCTTTCTGCCTTTAAGCAAGAAGTGTACAGTCTCTTGGCTGATGTGCCTTGACAAGCATGTCCTTCACCTTGCATTATTGTTTTCATTATTGGGGTTATTAGGTAGGTCATCAAATTATTGTATCTTGTTGTAAATGGATTGTCTGTTGGTTAATAAATAAATAATACACCCGCTACCACAAAGGTTTAAAAATAATAAAATTACTTTATGAGCTTAGGTACATTTCTATAACTATTTTATCCTCTTCAAAGTATGAATGTATTTCAATTTAATTACTTTACCAACATAACTTCTGATATATAAGGAGTCCTTATCGTTTGCAGTTGTTATAAGCTCTAAAGCCAACTTTAGACTATGGTTTACGAGCCAAATTTTCAAACAATATGTTGCTGCATGACGACAAAGATTTTTTGGATCGTGTTATCTTTAGCGACGGATCAACATTTCACCTAAGTGGACATGTGAACACTCATAATGTGCACGTCTAGGGGTCCGCAAATTCGCACGAGATGGTACAGTTACAACGAGACTCCCCTAAATTGAATGTTTATTGCGCCATATCCAGGCGGAATGTGTATGGGCCTTTCTTTTTTGCTGAATAAACTGTAACTGATATTTACTACCTTGATGTGCTATAACTATGGCTCTTGCCTCAATTGGAAGAAGCAATGGCACGACGTCTCTCTGGTATAACTCAGGACGCGATTGGTTAAACGACGTTGTAGCTGACCAATGGATTGGCCACAAGTCCATTGACAGAGCTTGTTTCGCATGACCTCCACATTCATCCAATCTGACGCCATGCGATTTTTACCTTTTGAGGTTCAAAAAGGATTATGTGTATGTGCCTCCGCTACCAGCTGACCTACCCGACTTAAGAAACTGGATTGAAGGAGTTGCAACAATTACTTCGAACATACTGAACAAGGTTTGGGACGAACTCGGATATCGACTCGATGTATGCGAATGGTATGAACATTCAACACTTGTAGGAAAAACTGTTAAGTTGCTCTTTTATTTAATGTATTATTTATAATTGTATCTTAAATGTAATAAAGTACTAAAAAGCCTTAAAACCCCTGATATTCATTTTGAAACACCCGTTATTGTTTAGATAATAAGGACTGTAATCTATCAATTACAAACAGTCTTATTGATGTTACATTATTATAGTTATAGTTTTAACTATCAGGCTACCTATGTGTTATTAATATTATGTTTTTTATACACTAAAGGCTAATGAGCAGACTGTTACCATTGGAACGTCCAACTCAGGTTACACAGGTTAAACCTAGTTAGGCCTACTGGATTTTGATATACACTGCTCCTCCATCCTTAATAGTCTAAAAGTACACGTGTTAAACAACAAAATATACTAACGATGGCAAATATCACTTTGGACAAATTCTACAAGGAGATAAATTATAAAAATGGAAACAAATCAATAATAACAATATCAAATAAGAAACAAATAAATAATAATAAAGTCGCTGTTAAATTAAGAATTAAGCTTCCTATGATTAGGCTACATTAACTACCATTTATTTTTTTTAAACTTAATATGAATAAAATCATATCTTACTTGCTTTCAACAGCTGTTGATTTTCTTTCTTGAGTCGATCAATTTCACTTGTCAAAGAACGTTTACTGTATCGGTGTTTACATTTTGATTCCGGGCTGATCCTATACAAGTTTGCTTCGCTGTGAGAACGGAATGTTCCTGAATTCTGTTCACAAATAAAAAAAATAAACAGATTTTTAAAACAATATAAATAGCCAAAGCCTTATTGGTAGAAAATAAACACATTTTTTCTTAACATTATTACATGTTTTTAATTTTAATTATCTTTGCAAATAGGTATACGATAAACAAACCAAGAGAGTTAAACACGAGTTAAGCAAACCAAAAATTCATTTTAAATGATATTTAAGTTGAAGACACTGAGAAAATTAATGTGTAGTTACTCAAAATACTTATTTTTGTTAGATTTGAAGTTTATATATATACTAGCTGACCCTTACGGCGTTGCCCGTGATGGTTGGTATTTTCAGTCTTTTTAACGTAGTTGTATTCTTTTTAAGTGTTCAGTCAGTTAGTGGTGTTTGGCTTTTATATATATATAGATCTTAAATAATAAAAGCACTATTGTCATAATAATAAAAGATCTGAAATTATGATTTTAGTAACTTTGATCCCCCCAAACCCCTCCTAAAATTTCGAAATTTTTCATAC